>JAQFYE010000996.1:0-26813 GCA_034694305.1 Protaphorura glebata | reverse complement strand
TTAATTTAAGATTATTGCTGTAATATTGTAATTTTTCACAAACTTATTTCATTTTATACTGTGGATCTAGGTATGCAGGAAAATTCTCTGTAAAAAATTAACCACCTTTGAATGGGCCTTTGGTCATATCAAATAAATTCTCTTCATCATAATGTTAATTTTTCGGATCCGGATCCGATCCGAACCGAGGATTTCGGTCCCGATCCGGATCGGATCCGAGTTTGTCGGATCTCGGATCGGATCGGATCCGCTCAGGATCCGATCCGTTGCGAGCACTAGTGGGCATGCCTTAATCATTGACTTCATTGTCGCTGAAGCAAATTCTCGCAAATATTTCAAAACTGGACTTAAACAACTTGTAATGGTATTCACTCTTTAATTTCCTTGAGAATGAGAACCAGATAACCAGAGACTGTCGGACTACAAAATCCCGCCATTTTGAGTCAAGTTGCCGGTCCAAGTTCTTTAAGTTTCTTGTTATGAATGATCTGACACAGACACTGGAAGAGTTGTTGAATGAGAAAAAAAACTTGTTCATTCATAGCATTTTTTTCAAAACAGGATTCAATACCGTACTATACGTTCACTCGTTCATTTGTTGTCGTTTACGCGCGTGTTGAAAGGAAAAAGGAAGAAGAGGAAAGGCAAGTCATGATGAGCTTAGCAGGTTTTTGGTTTCAAACCAGCGGCCCATTTTTACAAAAGTTGTTCTCTTCATATGATTGTTCCACTCCATGCTTACGGTTTCACTTGTTTAGGTCACTTTTTTCGGACTTAGTACTATTATGATTATAATTCCAGGATTAAAGTGTTTCAATTCGATTCTTTCTCGTTTTATTCAAGTGCCGACGGAATTTCTTTCCACAGACGACATAAGTGAATTCCGCTAATTTTCTTAGTGATTATTACAGCACATGGCTGCCAGATAGGGTTTTTCTTTTCCAAAGTTTCGCACTTAAGTTAAGATGGTCAGTTCAAATCCATGTTTACAAATTCTTGGCTTGTGCGCTTGAATTGGTTCAGCCACAGTGCGACTTGTACCGAGGATTTAGAAGGTGATCTGAGAAGAGTTGAATTTGGTATGTCAAGAACTTACGTCCGACATTCACCGGGCTCAAATTAAGGTAGTGGGCCTCAAAGATTTTACGACTTTGAGAGACTGAATTCAAAATTCCAACTGTGATTGTTGCGAGAACTTCGTACAAAGTTGTACAAAATTTTGTACATACTTTATAGTAATAATACATGTACAGACATTAATCCACAGGGCGTCCGAGTCCAAGACCCGCTGTTTGGCAAACCCTGATGGTCGCGACAGTTGAAATCTAAAAACTGTGCAAAATTTGATCATGAGGTCAACTTTAGCTCTGCACAAAGCGCTAACCTCAAATACTTCACAAAACCAAAATAAACCAGTAACAAATTATTCTACATAGGTCCATCTTTAAACGAATTAAATTTTCTTTCCCTTTGCGCTTACAACATTCTTTAACTCTACATTGACCTCATATATTTGCTACGGAATAGCAGGGCTCATCCCCAAGCACTCTGTGCCGTAAGTTGTTTAAGGCTGTTGTCACCTTCCCATTTAAGCACCGCTAACCCCGCCCATTCCAAAAGTACATTTTTATGTCACACATTTTGCCCCACCTCTTGCTTCCTTCCTTTCTTTCAAAAAGCTGGGTCAAGTTTTGTGGGTCCTTTCTTTAAAAGTCTGTACAATCATATTCCTTGCTACCTCGTTGGTTGTTTTTTATTATTACAATTTGAAAGCAAAGTATATTTGCTGAAAAAATCTTCTATTTTTTCTATCCTTACTGCTATGAAAGGCAACAGCATAATTTCAGAATACTGCACTAGTGGGACCATTTATTACAATACTAAATCAGCTGGGTTCCCCCTCAAGGCTCTACGTAGTACATCATAGTGGAAAGCTAAGCAAAAGGGTTAGCATTTACATTTAAACACATTATTGGATTTAAGACTCGAGGATACGAGTAACATTTTTATAAATGTACTTCCACATACGTTAAGAGCCGAAGGACCAAGGGAAAGCTCCACGTCCAATTTTTCAATCCAACCGTACTAATGGAATGACCTATTGCCTTCACCCCTTCTTCTTTCTCAGATTTTTTTTCAGAAAAATGGGACGCAAATTTTAAATGACTACCCGGTGCTGTGTTACGGTTTACGGTTACGGTGTGCCGCCATATGGTTTAATACTTGGAAAAATGGCGGAGGTATGTTTTATGATTGAACTTTTCAGATACATTGTATACATCCGTGTACAATAATTGTGTAAGATAAATGAGGATTCCCTTTTGGAAAAAAAATAATAAGAGCGTCGGAGTGTCTGACATGAGATTGAGTGTGATCAAGATCAAACGGCAATTTTCATTTAACCTTAACGCGTGAATGTGTGTTTCTTTGGAACCGTTATCTTCATCTCCTTCGATGATATTATTCTCACAGACAACACAGAATTTACATTATATGCGGAATTGCAATTGCAATATTACCATTTACTACTCAAAAAGTTCAACCCCTTTGCAATGTCCGCATGCAACGCAAGTGCATTATTATCAGTTTCTCGCGTCTCTTCGTCTGTCCATTATATCACTCTACTTTTCTAACCTACCTCCTCATACTGTTTATACACAAACAAACTTCCACAATCCGGTTTTGATAAATCGTAGGAAAATTGTAAAAAATGCATTCACATACTTAGTATAAAAATTAGGAGCTTCGCGTTATTTGGACGTACGCGTCCAGTCGATTGAAGGAATGGCAAACGCCATAGTACAGCCGCATAAATACGGGTGTGTGGCATGCCATGCCACTGCCATTATTGCATGGCAAGAACAAATTACATCTATCCTCCTAAGAAAAATTGAGTTGATTTTTAAGTGGATTGACATGGGAATTAGGATAGGTAGAAGGCAACCCGGATGGATAAGAATCACTGCCTGAATTTATTAAATTAAGAAAAGGTTCGACAACCCGACCCTTTTGTGATTTTCGGAATTTTTCTTTGAATTCGTAGAAATTGTTTGTTTGTTTTTATTGTACAATGCGTAAATGGGCCCTTCCACCGTGAACTAAGTAATGATATGGAGGATTGGTACAGACACTCGATTTATTTCTTGTGCGGGGGATCTTTCGGACCTCCTTCAGGTCGTAAAAACTAATTGGTATAATATTTGTGAGAAAATTGAAGACATTTTCTTTAAAAAAAATCTCACTCCTGAGGAAGGCAAGGTCCAAAAATTATTCCAAAAATAAGGTCAATTTGACCCAACACATTTTACAAAGTCGTGACTGGAAGTAGGATGAATTCGTATTCCGGAGATCCCTACTGTAATGAAGATAGGGAGAGTTTTAATGCAAAAGTAACCAGGTGATTGCATGTTTGAAATCTTACAAAGAGTTTGAGTCCGGAATAGCCATACCAGATATAACTGCAACTAGGATGGACTGTACCCTTACTGCTACGGGTAATCGGAGTCCACTTGAGGTATAAATTACAAAGTCTGAAAGAAACAATTTTTTTTCTTAAAAATTTATGGAGATAGTCAGTCGGTGCGGGGTCAAGGGGAGAGGTCGACTGTACGAACAAACTCTTGTACAAAATGTGCATTTCTGTAAGTATGGTCCAAACATTGTACACATAACGTACGTACGTGAGATCATTTTAGTATAATATTCTGTATACCTGTATAAATAAATATTACATTTAAGAAAGGCCCATCCGATGTAATGGAATGGAATAAGAACAGGTGGACGGTTCGTACGTGGACGAATCTAATATGTTTGGTCCGTATGTTCTTTGCTCGACTTTTTACCTCTTTCATTTTCAGGAGAAAAAAGGCGCATTTTCTAAGATGTTAAACCCTGATAAAAGGTTTGTGTGGGAAATCCTTTAAAAAAAATCCAACGTATCAGTCAGTCTAGGGGTTACGATGAGAATCCTCAACAAGTTCAGGTCGTCTTTTGACTGACGACAACAACGGACGATGAGAGTGAGAATCCTAGTCGTCATTTATAAAATTTGATTGTTACGAGTCACCGCAGCATTAAATGTCCGCCCGTACTAGATAAAACGTCCGAAGAGACAATTTCAGTTCTGTTCTGATGTCTGTCTAGGATTAAAAAGGGAAAAGGGGGAAATGGAATGTTTTTGGATTTTTTTCGGCGAAAAAGTCTCATTCGTCACAATCAGTAGTTAGTACTTGGGGTTTGGTCTTCCATCAACATTGTGTCTTTTTGGATCATGTGTCAACTGGGCTTGGTTAACCGGAGTAGTTCCCTTGTCAATGTCAACCCGGTTTTGACATCTGACTAGACCAGACCCAATTCATTTTTGGACGATTGGCTTCGACTTTCATACCATACCACTTACGTATACCATTTTTTGACATCTTCTGATAACATAGCAAATTGCGGTGGGTCATTCCAAATAACTATTAACGGTTTATATCTATATGCAAACAATTGGACATACCCGACCGTAATAGTAATTTGGAATATCATGGAAGGGTCCACATATAAGTAACTTAAATTAATTACTTTCAATAGGCCATCAGTTCTATTGAAACTGTGTCAAATGTGGAAGCCTCTTGAAATTTTTTGAAACTTGACCGGGAAACCCTGAACGGCCTGAAGTATTTTCGTTGCGGTACTATAAATCTTGAAGAGCGCCTCTGACATTTCGACATCTAAGTTAACGACTCGAATCTTATCCAATGCAATGGTGCCCGAGAGTCAGGCTTTGAATATAAAAACATTTTCATTGGAATTTGTTCGCAGCGATTTCAATCTATTGGTCATTATCGCTGATTTTGGCATTGATCATTATTAGGTTCGAATTTCTGAAAAATTGTAATTACTGGAAGTGTCGAAAAGATAAATTGGTTATAAAAATTCTCTACCTATCTTGTTCCCACGCGCTGCACCCAAAAATTTGAGAAGTAATGTACAAAACCTTAATTGTAGAGTGCATTTAGTGCACAATAAATTCTAAGATGACTTGTGCTGCTGGTGATCATGGGCGTATTCCGCAGGTCTTAAATGACTGTTAAACTACTGCATAGCACTGATATAAACTTTTTTGGATTTGAACGCGGTTAAGGCATAAGAGAAGAAAGAGTTAGAATGAGGTGGCTCCTATGTTTATGTTTATGAATGTTGTAAAAAAAGGCTGGACTCTTTATATTATAATCACAATTATTATCTTTTAACTAAGAGCTAGGAGGAATTGAGTCAGTAATAAATCTTGATTGGTTTGGGATTGGTGGGCATGCCTATGGTCATTTTATTTTGCATGTAAATGCATATGTTTCATATATCTTACGCAGCATCAACATCCGATCATCAAAATTTCATGCAAAGAAGGAGCCAAGTTGGTGATTCATGAGGCCATGGTATTTAAATTCAAAAAATTGCACACTGCAAATTTACCGAAGCCTTTTGTCTTACTCAGAAACCAATTTATTTGAGAACACCCTCCTAATTAGATTTTTAAGCATTTTTTTCCAAAACAATTTTTTCTTTGACCTTTATGTAAGGTTAGTCAAGTCATAGTCGTTCGTTTGTTCCCTCTTCGGTCTGTATAGTAAAGAAATACTTTTTAAATGCTTTCCTTGCGTGCGTTAGTTAGTCATCCAAGTTAGTTAGTTAGAAAGAAGGATTGCGTGGCTATTCATACTAAAAATGCATACACGTACGTATGTTCTGTTCGGTAATGAGAATTTTTTGAGCACCTGATTTATGGAGGTGGCAGCTAACAGCAGCAATGTAACAAACGAACGTTTAAAGAAAAAGACGAGGATGAGAAAAAGTTTTTGAAGAAGGAGGGGAAAGAATAGCTAAAGGAATGGAGTGATAAAAAAATATGAAATATGGACAACCATTATAGTTTGGAATTTGCATACGAATGAAAAGATCGCGAAATTTATTATCGTAGACCTTAAACTATGCCAATGTGCGCAGTGCGTATAAGATCCAAAAGAAGAAAATCGTACACAATAGAAGGATTACGTGGTAGTCACTTAAAAATTACTTCGCAACCAAGAGCAAAATTTTATTTAAATTTTTAATACATGGACTGCAATTAGACTTATTAATATTAATAATAATTGTGAGATCATTGATCATTTGTCAACTAAGCTCATTAGCTACTGCTTTCACATTATCAATAGGTTGAGAAGCAGTAAGGAAAACTGATAATTAAGTTAGGTGGGTGGTTCAAGCCATTATTATTTACTTAATTTTGTATATACCACCAGCAACCAACGAAAATTAACTATAGTTGTTGAAACCTGTGAGAAGTGGATGAGCAATGTATGAACATTAGACGCTTCGTGTCCTTGAAGTCATTTTGAGAGAAGTGTGGCTTCATAAATATTGCACGCGTATTAGGAGTGATTATGGGAGATTTACATTTATGAAGGTAATGGGAATCTAAGTAAAAATTAAGTGTGGTCATGCCGGGTGATTAATTAGTTCTGGTCATCGTGTATATCATTGTCACTATATTCAAGACACGGGAAGCCATTTCAAAATTACAAAATGTTGAATTTTAATTTTTTGAAAAAGCTACGACCACCACGGCAGCCATTTCAAGGACAAATAAAATAGATCCCAATTCCTAGTATTATATTGCGTTTGTTTTGTACCACAACCACGGGACAGTCTTTACCATCAAGGGAAATTGGTCTTTTGATTCAAGACAAAATTTTCTCCGGTAGAAATAAGCCGGGACAGTCGATTGACCTTTGTCTCGGAATTGTTACTGGTAATTTAGCAGAGGGACCAACATCCAACTGAGGCGATGCAAATAATATTATTGGCAGTGGTTTATTCCGAATAGACTGGCCAACTAAAAAGAGCCTTAATCTATATATATAACGCGAAATTACACTATCTGGTTTGATGGACATTAATTAAACAACCACAATATTTCGTTGAATTTTATTATTACTTATCTACTACACGACTGCGAAAATAAAATGACAGGAAATTCCAAGCCTTCATACAAAGCACTTCGAATTAAATCAAGAAATAATGAAATACTAATAACACTAGAAGTTCCTAATTGGGTAAATTCCCATACAGTTTTGGCAAAATATTCCTGCATTTCCGTTCACTTTAATTTCTGTCCATCACGATTACAATTTACAGGTATTGCACAGGATTTGATAATGACCTTCTCTTAGTATTCCGTTTCTTGTATTATTTTTGTTTCTCAAGGAATCACAGATGAACGCAGCGAAGAACTAATCTTGAATTGTATCTTTTCGCTGGATGCGTGCATGTATTTCTATCCTACTATACTTGTGATATTTCAGTATTATTAAGGTATTTTGACTTCCCCAGGCAAAATGTAAAAAAAGTGAAAATACTGTGCACTTTGTACGAGTATGACTGTGTCTCATATTTTTATATCCATTCCAATGAATGTAATATACCCAAGATTTGGGCAAAACCTGAGTGACCCTCTAGTTCAAAGCCAAGGTCACAAAAAAGTCAGTTACGAATGCTTTCGCTGTAAGCTCCATGATCTTAACCCTTTCTTTCCACGCAACAATGTTCTTACCTTTTCGCTTATCTCATCTCCTTTTTCGGCTAACATTATATATAATTTTCTTCAGCTAATCCGACAGTACTCTTACTCTTCACGACACACAACGCAGTTCGAAAATGATTGTTACCCTAAATAGGGTGTACCCAAACAAACATATTTTTAGACTATACATAAAATAAAACTGCCAATTAGTATCAGCCTACGGCTTACAGTCCTTAAAACAAAGTTTTTGTTGTCATATTTATGGTTGCATCTTCAAGGTGACCTGTTACCTGGTACATATAAAAGAAATTCACAATTAATTGAAATTCTGCGCTAATGTATATGGGTAAACATGTCACAACACATATTTCGTGGAGAATCGGTTAGCTCTCCATTATTTGGCCGAGTGGGAAAGCTCCTGAGTGGTAACTATTTAAAGCAACCAACTAAATTATTATATCCGTTCGAGAAATCGACAGGAAGCACTCTGGTACAGATTGACTGTGTGACAGATTTAAAGATAAGTTGTGGAAGAATTCTGGCGGATTTTGGAATACATTTTGAATAATTTGAAAAGCTCTCGAATATTTTCCGTATGCGATCGAACTTTTTCAAAAATTTCTATCATTTTGTATTAAAGTCCGAAATCACACATTGGAGTTGGTTTTGTGTGTAGCCAGAGCCACTTCTAAACTACCTAACTCAAGCCAACCCAATATGAACTAATTTAACAGCAGCTTTGTCTTCTCAGACCAATGAGAAATCCACTGTTTTACAACCAAAATTACTTAGTACTTGTTGTTTTCTTATGCTGACACATGTACAGGGTGTTCACGAGGAAGGTACGGATTGTTTGATCAATTTTTTTGGCGTAGTTACAATAATTTATGTTACAGTCGTGTATAGGATTCATAATTAATGTGAACAAATTATATGATGAATGATTAATCAACGTTAGCTAACCGTCGTAGTAAACTCGTTGTCACAATGGCAATTACAATCATGAGTATCACTAAATATAATAGGAAATGGTGTCGAAATTTCAAAATCAAAAACAAAGTTACAATTAATTATAAGTCCTAACTCGACTGTAACATAAATTATTGTAACTACGCCAAAAAAGCTAATCAAACAATCCGTACCTTTTTGTTGAACGCTCTGTACTAAGTAATTAACAATGTTATCTTGTAATAACATGAGATTATATCAATATAGTGTTTCAAAAATCAAAATATCAATAAAAAATAAGTTGATGGTAAACAATTTTTCCTTCACTTTCCCTTGCGGGAAGAACATGATATTTTGTTTTCCTCGTGTTATTTTATTGTTCGTACTGAATCGGTTGTTTTTTACAACTACGTAGTTCCCTGCTTCGAGAGAAATATGCGCGCTTGTACTAGTCGTCCTTCACCGTTGAAATGAACTGGATAATTCTAGACTTGTGAATATGATCTGGACTGAATTCCCATTTAAATAAATTCTACATTAATTACTAGATTGTCATGCCAGAATTATTGGTTGGAATAAATGTGGGAGCGCTCCAGTTAATAATACACGGAGTAGTAACAAACCGACGTCCACAGACCAGAGGGCACGCAAAAATGTTGAATTGAAGCTGATTTAGTACTTATTCTTTGAGTGTGGTATTAATCTGCATAACTCTTCCAATCTTACAGACAGCATATTTTTAAGGAAGTATCCCCGACAACTTCAGTGAATAGATTTTGCCTCGATGTTTTGAAATTTGCTATATACGGCTACCATTCATGCTATTGAATTCCACATGTCCAAAGAAAATATTATGGCATCATATATCCGATTCATTGAGGGTGGTTAAAAGTTCAATGACACTTCGACGCCGCACCGATTGATTCGTTATAGTCATACAGGGTGGACCAAAAAACTGTCACATCTCAAATGTTGCGATTGCAAATGGGTTACATTATATTCTTTACTTTACGTGACTACCACAGGCAGTCCAGTATCGGGAATATAGGTTCGCCAGAAACCTAGTAGTTAGAGAATGAACCAGGCGGATCCACCTACGCAAGCTAAGGAGAAGAGCCTCTCTTTCTCTGATTCTCCCTGTACTTGTTTATTTGAGGTAATTCCCGAGGAATAGGTTTAATAAAAGTAACGCATAATCAGATAAAATGCGCACCGTATAATGTGAACCTCTTCTTTTTTTATTATGATTCTCTTAACAGGCACTCAACCTCATTGTCGGCTTGGCAGTTGTTATTTTCTTTGCATTTTGCTGTTATTATATATCCGCAATTGCTGCTCCTGCAAAATTTTGTTCCTTGTGTGCCTTCAAGGCACATTTTGGCTTGGCCTCTTCTAAGGAATAAGGACTATCACGCCCCTGAATGATATCATTACAATTTGCAATCTGTGTTGAAAAATATGCACAAAAATTAAGGGGAGACAGCCACAGTGAAGTGAAGGACTTTTGAATTTGAACGAGTTTAGGGCAACATTTAATCCTCATAATCATAGGTTTCATTTCTTTCTCCCTTGACGCTTCATGTCAAAACCGAATGGAGGTACAGTATAATAATGGGATTGACAGCCAGCCGGGGAAAAAACTTCTTTTTTTGATTGATTAGTCCATTGGAAAGAATTTTACACTCACATACCGTAAAGGTATACCGTAACCTCTTGTATAAGTTATTTGGTGTAAAATGTTTGCTTTTTGACGACCCTTTTAATACAATTTGTACCTTATCCGATCCTGCAAGGTTGTTTGGAAGCAACCTATAATTATCAGGGTACTGTGCTCGATAAGTCAAGGGCCCTGCAGCCATCATGTCTAGCGTCTGTGGTCTGTCATATTGGTCAGTTCCGGGCGTGACATCATTTCTGTAAATTCTGGCAGAAAATGCCATAAATATTATGGTACTGCCGTGACACTTTACAATACACATCAGTGTTTTAATTCTAATTTCAAAGTTTGAAAGCAAAGCGAGGTTAATAATTTCAAAGTTTCTAGTTTATCTTTGAAATTAACTAACTTCCATCGTTACCTAGATCAATCAGGGTTTCTTTGACGCTTGGGATTGCAAGTCAATTTAATTTATAGAGCTGAGGCGTGATTAGAGGTGTGGAATCATCTGCTCATTTACCCAGAGATCGACAAAAGGATCATAGGATGATAATTTTCACATCTACTCAGGTTGGAACACCCTAACATAGCTTCATCGAGAGTTAGATAATAACTGAACTGGTTAGCATAAAAATATTTGTATTTGAGGGGACAGCCAATAAGGAATTCGTAAAGAGTTGGAAATGTCTAGAATATTTTTGGCCAGTTCTGTTCGCAAAAAAATACTAATCACTCAATGTGTTTCGGGTATACGCGTATTTTCATAAAATACGTTAATTTGCTTTTAAAATTGCTGCGAGCGATGAACTTAAAACTGGTAAGGTCAGTTGAAATTATTTCCGGTTTGCTGAAGTGCCGGGAGTGACTAGCTTACCCAAGTCGAATGTATGTGCGTTATTTTTGTATTCCTTGATTTATTCTCACGACTGGTTTTATGAATTCAGGACCTTCACAAAAAATCGGAAGGACTTGACAAAACGCGCACGATCCTGATATCAATTTGTTGGTCCAGTACAATTGTGACCTGCTAACTGAAATTCATTCATTCAGTTGGTAATGCAAAGGGCAATGGTAAATGACCAGAGCAATGCATTATTTCTGGGATCTGACTAAAGAGTGCTATTAGAATGCCAATCACTTGTACTGCTTTGGGGGACAAACAATGAGGTTCAACAACGAGGCGATGATGAGACAAAGGAATTTAATTTTTAATGATCCGGTTTCCTTAAAGGACACTTCTGCGAAGGAGGAATTTTTACATATTCTTAACAGGTTATATTCACTGTGTACATGCCACTCTTGAAAAGGTATTCAACATTTAGTGCCGTTTTTAAAGGAAAGTAAAATACCGAGATATTTGACAGAACGTAACGCAGAGTTCTATAACCACTCGCCCATGCACGAATCCCTTTTAATGCCTACAAACTTACCAAAACAATAACATCGTTTCTCCCTAGAAATGTCAAATATGAACATAGCAATTAAAAAATGAGTTCATTCTTCTTATGTTACTCGGAAATGTTTTTCTCTCTCCGAACGTTATAGTAAAGCAAATTCTCAAGTCCGATAATATTTGCCAGGCTCACATGCGCCCGGACAGGAAAACGAGCAAATATTTCAAGAAATTTACAGAATTAGCATTCTTTTTCATATAATTACCGAGAATTACATCATTTTCGCAAGTTTCTTATTTACTGGATTAGACTGTGTTGTGTTAGCTTAATACGACACAATTTATAACAACATTAAAAAGTATGACAAAACACAAAAGAAAGTCTATTGGGTGGATTATTGTATTTTTATCGTACGGATTTTACCTTCCGCAAGGGAATCCAAACTTGAATTATTATTGGAAGATGTCATGGGATCTCAGAGTTCAAATCTCCAAATGCAATGTCAATGACATGCGGCCAATTCCATACAACACGCGAAAATATTTCGCAAATTGGCGTGAATTATCCCATTGTGATTATTAGAGGAAAATGATTTGCGTGTGCCTTAAAAGTAAAATTACAGGATAATGTCAGTAGTTCAAATTGTAATAATTTTGTTTCATACCGTCGTACAAAAAATTTCTCAAAATCAATTTGCGATTAACCTAATAAAAAGGCCGTTACAATGTAAGATTGAACGACAAATGAAATATTCGACTTACCAAAAATCGAAATGTAATTTGGTGTAAGGTACACGGTACACAGCTAGGGCTAAAAGAAACGGGATCAAATAAATGTATCATAATAAAATTCGCATACTTTTTTTGTTGATGAGAAGTGTGAGAACTAATCAGTCAATAGTAAATAAGTTAACGTGACGATGAAAAAATAAATCGCGCAAGTATACATGACTCGAATCAGCTCTCAGCTGCTGCTAATACGTGGTTAAGAAGAAGAACAGTTTTGAGAGACAAGTTAAAGTTCTAAGTAGTGTGTACAACCGGTCCTTCTAGTTTTCTGAAAATTGCCATGGTTAGGAGAAGAAAATGAGTCGGTCTTGACTAAAATGGACTTGAACAACTTCTTATGTTTCTTCGTTCACTTATCTAATATAGAAATAACCATAAAGGAGTTAAATTGTTTATGTAAGCACCAATTATTTACTCCTAACTGTAAAAGATGAACACATACATTGTAGTGGTCCATCCAAAAACTAAAACTTCAGGTTTTGGTAGCTTAGGCCCATCCAATAAGTAGTCGTCATTCTACAAGTAAAAGTGAACCAGGAGTACTCACTGAAACTGAACAGCGATCCACATTATAAATTATTAGCAATTGTTTATAATTGCAAAAAATGAATCCGTTAATCAGAAGAGCTGCTCTCGTTAAATGATCTACTAAATACTGCCAAGTCAAAAGACATTAAATTTATTTCCCTAGAAATTGGAGTCAACTTGGAAATTGGAGTTTTTGTATTGTAAAAAAATATTCCTAAATCCTAGCCTAACGGCGATATTGCAAAAAATAATCCAATATGATTAAATGTCAATCTAATCAGAAGTTGTTACAGTAGAAAAACGGGTCCTGTTTCTCCTCAAGACATTGTTAGGGGATCAAAAGGTCTCATAAGTAATCACTTGAAAGATTTTTATCATTGTTATTTAACAGCTAAAGTATCGCATAATTAGGAAACGAACAGGAAAATCCGAATGCACAAAACCATTTTATCAAAACCAATCTTAAGTTCAAAAAAAATTTAACCAGCAGAGTTAAAGACCACCAACATGCATTCTGGTAGTGGCATAATAGATCTTTCTTAATCCAATGCTGACTCTGGGTTTTTGAATTCTATTTGTAAGTATTAATAGTGTATCTCTAATAAGACAATCATCTCGCATACTCTGTGTGTCTGAATACAGGTGGTAGCATTCTAAAAAAAAAAGACAAACAAAAACAAATAATTACATAGATGGCTTAGTGTAGAACTGGATTCGGCACCACACGATCGTCGCAGACACTGTTAGCGTTTGAAAATTAGGTATACTAATTCTAATATTGTATTCTAATGTTCTTCATTCTGTACAAAACTGGTAGGGTAAAAATTAAGTACAACCTTGTTTTCAGTTTTATCTCCGAACCCATGGCTTAATTAAACCAAAACCGCCATTCAACCAACCTCTTAATTTAAGCATAAAAATGTAGCATCTCAATTTGTAAATCCTCGTAGATTCATAAACTGAACCACGCCTCAATATATTCTGAGGTTGTCCTTAATTGACCAAATAATAAATTAAAGCCTCTCCAAAACCTAAAATCGAATAGATCCGGTCGGGCACAATTGGAATTTTAATGAGATTATGTCCGAAACGTTTTCCTGCATCTAACCGCTCGAGCTTGTTTGGTTTTGTTTGTTCAAATTTATGACATAATATTCAAAAGTTCTAGTAACATGCTACCCTCATCTGACAAAACATTTCAATTTTAATGAAGTAGAATGGGTACGTTCCGGGTTGTAATACTGCAGGTGCGATGTTAGAAATGTTTTGAAGGGGAAACAATAGAAAGGAAAGAACTTTTGGTTGTTTTTGTATTTGGATATTTGTGTGTTAAGAACAAACGATTGAAGAGATTTAAGTTAGTAGTTGTTCATCTGTAAATAAGTAAGTGGACAATAGTCACTCCTCATTTGGAGTCCGCCTCCTCTCACTCAATGAAATACATCCATAGGGTCGTAAACTTAACTCTTATTTATTCTAATTGACTTCTCTATTGTCTCCTTCCTTCTGGGCGTTTTTTCTCTATATTCTTTAACTCATCCATAAAGGCTTCTTATCCTCATCACTTAACTTCTTCCCTCTTAGTAAGTCGTAGTTCTATCCCATTACGGGCTTCCCCTTAAGCAGAAGTCCAATCCAGCATTCCGATTTGCCATAGCCAAATCCGAGGAAATCGCACGCCGTATGCTAACGACAATTCGAATAATCCGACAATTCCTTAAGTTCCCGGGCTGCACTTCCAACCAAACAATTTATGTATTTCTCATCATTATCTTTGATACTGCTGAATTTCACGAACGATATAACCGCTCTTAAACGAAAACTTCGGGAATAACTGTTAACGCTTCGCGCGAACCGTAAAGTGCCCAAAAGGTTACTGAATTTCCGTTTCCGTCACCAAAACTGGAGAAAGTTGCTTAACATCAACATAAATCGGTTTGTTTGTAACGGGTATGATAATATATTAAGTCGTGGTGGCCATTAAAAGAGCAATGGACCATCTTTGAGCCTCATCTCATCCCTTAAGACACATATCTTGCCATTGTTCTAACAAAGTAACAGTAACAGTAATGTCTGAACCATTCTTATTTGCACTCACATTTACAATTGCTGAGACTATAAGCGTAATGTACACAAAATTGACTGTATGAGTCAAGAGAACATCTTCGATCATTAGCAACATTTTTTACATGAGACTAAAGCATAGGTTGATAGAGATTAGTTCAGATGGACATTGGACAGGTAAAAGGCAAGTGATTGAGTCCCAGTTGTGTAGTTGTCGGTCTTGAGGTCAAAATGTTCCTCACCTCTGAAAAAAAGCTTTTCAAATTAGTTCGGCTCTTTCTCTCGGCTTGCCTTTTTTGCAAATTAAATCCATTTTTTACTTTAATTTTAGGCCACAATCTTCATTTCGCCGTACGGTCATGTTTGTATGAAGCATTGTTAAAATAGATTAAGCTTGAACACGTTTTTTTCAACAATTTTGTGAGATTTTAATGCGTTAGAGGCGTGACAAATTGGGTTATGCACGTACGGTGTACCTGGCTAATTACTACGCAAAATGCAACGACGAATTGCGGGTCAAATCACTAAAGTGAGTTCAGTGAGAGATGGATATACGTAGCTATTGTTGCTTCGATAAGAGCAATTTCAATCCCTTGGCAGACATGGCAGTTTTAAACATAATTTAATCTCTACTGGAGTTTGTCTCCATCAATTGGTGTTTCATATACCAATTAAAAATATAGCATATTCTCCGCTAAATGTATATGATGACGTTTGACCATGCCTTGTGTAGAATATCAATCAATCTGTGCATTATTTTTTCTATTATTGCTTCCCTCTGAATATGACTATACCTCGTATTTCTCGGGAACACTTTACTGATTTTGTTCCCAGGCAAGGGCACGGTCTTTATCGAGCTACTTACAAATATTAATGTAAATATTTGTTTGCGTGAATTTGCAAATATTCCGAGTAGTTTCAATTGGACAAATTGCAATGAACATGACGGATATGAATAAATCCAGCTGCACTCTCATGAAATACTACGAGGTAAAGAAGCAGGAAACTTAATCTGCTATTGGAACATGAGTCCGTGTATAAATCTCGGATTTAATTCGCGGAGTTTTGACGGAGTGACATTGACATTGAAATAATGAAAGTCATGGGTGATGACGTTTCAATTTACTGTTTATTCAACGCGAGCGTGAGTCGTGAACGTAGAATCTATTAAGAGACATTCACAATACAGTAATTGTTAACCAGACAAATCAATCTGTTATAAAGTCGCCCTTTACGTTTCGCTGGGGTTAAGGATCGATCTCTCTGAGAACCTTTGCGTTGCGGTTAAAAGTATTTCCACATACGTCTTTTCTTCACGCCAAGCGTGACCTTCCTAAGGCCGGAAGTCTTACCAGTCCATTCTGTACGAGAAGTACTCAATGATATTTCGTCTCGCCTTAGCAGCTAATGTCTGTTAGGCTAGTGTTTTTTAATTCCGAATTTCACCGCTGGATAGATTCAAGCTTCGGGAATCTCTTATTTAATCTAATAATTATTTCGAAATTGTTGTAACTGTTTGTAAATATATATTTTTCTATTGTAACGAGCATCTATTTATTTCCAAATCTAGTTTCCCTCTCTATGATATATCCCTCATCTGAACGGAGGGACTCTGGTAGTCCGAAATGTATCCTAAAAACAAAGGGTCCAGGCAGGAAAATAAAAATTTTGTTTCCCACAGAAGGAATTGCTTTCTCATGGCTGTATATTATGGACGCGCGGCTTAATCACTAAACACCTCGAAGGCTAAAAGGACTTGCTAGAACTTAGTAAGATGGACTGATGAAAAGGAAGTGAAGGATTCCCATTTATTTATTCACCTTTTGATCTGAAAATTAAAAAATGTGGAGATTGTATGGAGTAGAAAATGAAGGAAGAGGGTCAAGTCCGAGTACGTGGATACTGGTCATCGTATATACCTTCTTGGATTTCATGGGAAAGTCCCAAGGACCCAAGTCTTTCTTTCATCAGGCAAAGGGTTCCCCTTACTATCCTTTTGAACCGATTTTTATGTCCAGTCTCATTTGCATATTCTGTGTACTTAAAGGGTGCACGGAGTGGAGTGGGATTTGTGATTATGTCCTCGGTATAACATGTGGCTTGGTTGGTATATCGGCCAGATTTTTTTAATCAACAATGAGAATCATGCAAATTCAATGCTTGTCCATTGCACCTTAACATGAACTATTATTTAATCACTACCGACCTCGACCTGATGAATGCACATCTCTAATGTCACGGATTCTTCCACGAAAGAACATCGCTCAGGATGGAAGGAATCCGATTGAGTTGGAACGTTTTTAAATCCATTCACCAGATAAATAGCAGAAATATAACAATAAATTTGCTGGGAAGAGGTCCAAAAACCTAGAGGCTTCCCCACGCTGATTATCTAATTTTTATATTCTAAGCTAAGCCACCTGTCATACATGTTAAACATATTTTGACGTTACCAGTAGGACAAGGATCTTGTCTACGCAGGTTGCGTTATGACGAGATAGAAGTATTATGGAATTTATCCAGGATGACAAATTTTTGTAGCAAACTTTAAATACCATACTAATTTTTAAATGATCTGCTAATTCAATTTCTCTGGCCTTGTCCTCACACGGCAAGTAAGATGACAATATATTTTCTTTTGTAACTCTATTTGTGGTGTTCGCTCTCGAAAAGTTTTTTAAAAACTCGAAGACTTCCCCCTAGTCTTACATGAACTTTCTTAGACCTACCGAATCGCTATTAGACAATAAACAAAGTATAAACAAAGAAGATCACCTGAAACCCAAGAATTAAAAATGCATCAAGTGTATGCTTCACGAAATGATTTTTATTTCGCACGGAGCTCGAAGGAGCCTGGTCCTGCACACCTGGACCTATGAACCGTCTTTTATTCCGTAAGTGTACATACATTGGTCACATTATGTCCAAGTACACAAGAGTGCCTTGGCTTAAAAGAAAAGGGTGAGGTGTGACAGGGTTGTTCCGAACTGGATGAATAATGAAATGGTGTCGTCCTGTCCAAGGAGATGAATTAAAACACTTTACTCGACATGTCCTTTCCGTTTCCTCTACTCGGTTCTTCTCACAAACCGAGTTGTAAAAATTGAGTCTAAATGATATAGTGTTTGTCTCCACCAAAGGACCCTCCGATCTAATCGCGCGGATATTACTCCGCTTCGGTTCTTTGTCTGGACGTAACACAATCTAATTGTTAATTACTGTTTAGTTATTTTGTTAAATTCGTCGAGGCGTGCCGGTGAGGACAATCCTTGTCTCTTACGCCAAGTTGTGTTACGAGGTTGGATTCGATGGACAGACATGATTTTCGACACAGGAGGGCTTTCTCCCTTCCAGGATTAACTTACGGGGTCAGATGAACAGAAAATGTCTAGCCCATTTTCATACAAAAATTCGTAGATGCCTGACCGGGTTTCAAGGCTAATATTAATGGGCATATTTTACGTCGAAAGGTTTTGGCCCGGCTCATTATTTTGCTCGTTAGATTCTCAAATGATGAAGGTCATAGCGTAAAAATCATAGCGGCCTAAAATATATTTAAAAAGGCTAAGCTAAGACTGCAGTCACCTTTAGTATTCGTGTTCCTGATTATTCTGGAGACACGCAGAAAAAGTCTTTCGATTTCGGTGAGAGCAAGGTGCACTGTTTTCGTAAATTAAGGTGATGTTGCTCGTGCTGGTCTGTAGTCTTTGTAGTACGATGTTATTAGTACTCTCAGTTGAGGCACAAGTAAATTGCACCTAATCTGCCGTCCTTTGTACTGTTACGTCAAAATTGAAATTGTTTTCGAATTAAGGGACTTTCTCACTTTGTGCTTTCACTTCTCTGGAAGAAAAGCTTAAGCTTGATAAAAACTACTTGAATAAAGTGTTTTACTTGTGCGTTGGTTGTTCCGGTGGAGTGAACAAAGCTAACTAAATAAGTATAAAGATTTCTGCCGCCGACGACGACGTCAGTCATGGATGTCTCACCTCACTTTTTTAACAATAGGGAATTTAAGTGCCTGGCTAAGTAGGAGAGCAGGTAGCCAGCCAAGGATGCATTTAGATACTTCATGCTAAGTTCCAACAATAGGATCACTTTGACTGACACACTCAAATTTTTTATTCAATTTTTTTCTCTACTTCCGAATTTTTTACCTGCTGCCATTTCTGCTCCCTCTTCTCATGAATCTTTTCCTTTGCCTTAACACACTTCAGCATGTTATTTGCCAAAGAAACGCACCAAGGCGTGTGTCTCCTTTACCTTCTATGAACCCGAAACCTTCACACTATTTATCATAAATATACATAATTGAATAATCAAGGTACTAACGATAAGTAAGTAACCAGGAGCGGATAAGTATCCTTATTACAGTAAAAAAAAATCAGTCCTGTTTGGTTGTAATGTAATGTAAATTTAACGAAGAAAATGGAGTGCTGCAGCTACACCTCCAATAATACTTGTGTCATAAGTGTGCCACTTTATTCCAACACTTAATCTGTCCTGCTTTATCATTCCGCGCGATATTAAACCAATGAGGTGAATCACTAAAGAATTCAAAATATCGGATTTCGCTGGCTCGTAAGAGCAATTGGGTAGATAATTCGATAAATGCAGGGTAAATTCAAGTACTTCGATCGTACTTCTAATAACATCATATAACACAGTCAGGCAGCGATCAAAGCTGAAATTACAATCATGCCTACTAGCCGGAGGAAAAAATATACGTGCGACTCAAGATCCAGAATAAGGCATTGACAGGAAACTCCGAACCCGAGAACGGGCTCGTCGGAGAAATCTAAGACTATTTGGCAGGGAACAGCGAGAAAATATCACTCGTACCGAAGACTCGATGAAAAGTGGCGGATATTAAAAACCGCGAGAAATGCCGGCGCAATTCAAGAGAACTGTCAGGAAGCACTGAGCAGCCAATGCCAGAAGTCTTAGTCGTGCAATGGAGGCAGTATCAATATGTTTGGAAGCAAAGGGTCAATCCAATAATAAAATATGCAAACAAATGTGTTGTTTGAAGGTAGGAAGGTGAATATAAGAGGGAGGGGGTGCCTTCTGGGAAGCTTTGTAAGCCCTAAGGTTTACCTTACCACATTTGGCCAAAGACCACGACCACTATTGGACTGTCCGAAGATACGATACGATACATTGCAGCAATACAACCCTTGCCGGCAACAATGCCCAAATGTCTAATAACTAAATGAATGCTTGAAGCTCTAACTACTCAACCCTTCGAAACCCCCCTGAACCTCTCTCAGTTTTGATTCACTCACTCACCTGACCGGATTGAATCTCAAATTCCCTCTCGAGTATCATCCTACCTGGTCACATCCTTAATGATAATCCATTTCAAGTTTATCCACCTAATTAAACCAAAAAACCAGGTTTAACAGCTGACTTAGGAAAATATTAGATGATCACGTACTAGTTGTACGAGTGAGTTTCAAAAATAGTATTGTCACATCATAATATTGTGGTACAATAAATAATTGCAAATTCCAAGTTCAACAAATTGACATTTGACATTTGGCTTAGGAGATATTCAATCAAAGTGCTCTGTATGGTATAAGCATAAGTCAGTGATTGACTTAAAACCTAAGCTTAACTCAAGAGATTATTAATCCTTAAGTTCTTTCGACCGACTTTAGATCCGATCCGCTTAAAAGGTAATAGTGACCGAAAAGTGCCATAAACCGTATATTAAAAAGTACTACCCAGTGGTCGGTTCGTTCGGTTCATAGGAAATCGTTGAATGGTTGGACGAATCCAGTGTAGTGATTTCAAGTCAATTTTGTTCGATTGATGGGTTGGATTATCCCCATCACCGTCACCCGTATGACCATCGTGGAATAAAGAGTTTAGAAAAAGTATGTATACAATTTTACGTGTTTTTAAATATACACCAAGACATTCGACCGATCCATGAAACGCAGCGCTATGCATACATTTTAACATCCATTTTCTTATCAGATCAGACCATCCGTCTAGTCAATCTGTCCAGTTAATGCTTGTCTAAGTTCGTAAGCCTATTTCCTATGCTTACTTGGTTTTTTCACTTTCAATTCCTTTAATAAAATACGAGCATCTCAAAGATGCACAAGGTTTAACTCATGTGTCCGTTATTGCCGGTTAAGCAAGCATGGATGATTAGGAAAGGAAGATTGACAGTTTGCTGATCTCCTTCGACCGTCCGTCCGATTTTTCTTTTCACATTTACTCCTCTGTTTTTAAATTTGATTCAAATTGATGGGATGGTATTTAGAATAAGACTCCAACGAAGATTACCTTATATACTAAAAAAATTGGAACTTTCGAATACCGACATTCAGATCAGACTTCCTCTTGTAAAAAAATGTTCATGTGGTTCATGGCATGCGAGTACAAAAACTTTACCAGAAAAAAGGCTGGTGACCTGAACCTTTTGGCAAGTATTTATTGTCTGTAGTCTCATGTACGTATGTATGAAATGTACGCACATAGCACGTGTGTGGCTCCATTCGTTCGTTACTCATTTTCCATCAAAAATACCGTAGAGATGACCCTAGAGCCATTTTCCATGATGCCGTGCATGTGTACGGCATACCAATCTTGACCAAGAACTGAACTGCCCCTCAATTTTCACCCTTAATTGGAGTTGAGAAAAAATAAAAAAGAGTTTTTCACGCTTAAAAACCTCCACAGACCGCGGTCTATGTTCTTTTCCTATTATAAAAAGGATTGAACGGAACCATACAACATGTGAAATGTGATGTGTGATATCTGTCTTTTTGACATTGTTACTTTTCCCGTCCTTTATGGCTTTTGGCTTTAGCCTAGAGTGAAATAAAAAAAAGAAAGAAACTATGGTCAGGTCGAAGAAATACAGATAATAGGCTCACAATTCACAGTTGTTCCCCTCAGACCACAACAATGTCTCATTTAACTTTTAACCCTTTAAAACCGAGGCGGCATTTCTTTAATTACTTTTACAGACACTCACTCCACGGGTGGAAATATATCGCATAATGGCATCGCTGTTCTGATACACCCTAAGTGCTTAACGAATTCCTCGCCGTCGAAGTTCCCATTTCCTAAGTAGTGCCGGAATTTTTGGAACGGCTAAACCTTTAGAGACATCTCATAATAGGTATTTTAGAACAGCAAGAATTGCTTCTCAGATGTTTTGAATGAAACATATGTATCGGACATATAATTATCAAATAGCCCTCATTCATATTCATAAAGAAGGTGTTGAGCAGACGGTCAGAGGCAGTAGATCTTAATTCCAGGTTTTTTTTCGACCAACAATTAAGACATTCTACAAATATGTTTGAAATGTTGAGGGGAGAAATAATTTTACATGTTTGGTAAAAAAGCCTATGAAATTAAACACGGAAAAATATACATACATAGGCGTGAATGCTAATGAGATTGGAATTATGTACGTAGAATTTCATCTTCGTGTGGAGAGAAACAGATATTCTTGCTTGAGGAACATCATCTGCACGCGAAATTCGACAAGATTTTTCTGACTTAATTCGAGGGATTAAATACTTGAGAGCGGCTTAAGTTTTTCTCACTTGCTTATTACCGCCTTCCCGGGGCTTGAGAGGATTTCTTTCACTCAAATAAATTATGTACAGGCCACAATTGCATGCAATATATTTTTTTCACTTTGAAACCCTTTTAGCATTGAACTTACAAGTTCATTAATTCCCAACAATGGGTAGGAATACTTTGATATTCTTCAGGAACGAAAAAAAATACATACATGCTTGCATGCACGAGATTGAGAGCTTTGACTTGGAATACACGGAAGATAATGCGTAAAAAATTGAGATTTGGAATGAACCACGCCCAGTTTCAATCCTCGCTTCGGAAATGTATTTTAACTTTATCGCAACTTCGCAACCCCGTGTGTCTTCTTTGCTATGCATTCTTTCTAACTTCTGACTTATCCATTGTTAGCTTTTATTTATCTGGACGCGCGCGCAAGTTAGACTTATTTATGAGTCCAGAGTCTTTGATTGTATTGAATACTTCTAGATTCTGAACGTAGTATAATCTGTAGCTGTATATTCGTAAATCAAAATTTTTGGTTTGTGATGTCTGGCAAGAATGTATTATCGCATGTTGTGTCCCGCGGCAAGAATGCCCTAAAAAGGGAGAAAAGGAAAAAAAATCAAATCATCTGAATGTAATGGATACAATTCGGCTGAATTTTGGCAAGATTTTTATTGCGTTAAATTCGTGATGATCAGATTGCTTAGTCGCCAATAACATTATATTGCGTTATGGCCAAAATCCCGAAGGCTAACTGAACATTCAACATCCCATACAGTTTCGTGAGGCTAATCGAGTTTACACATTCGGTGAAAAGACCCACATGTGTATATCAATGCAAAATGGCCGCCGAATGCTCAAATCTAATTGTGAACACACTTTTCTACTCATTCTAGTCAATCCAACAAGAAAAGTGCTTCTAACGACAAATCTGCCTTCGGATTTTGCCGAGATACCCAAAACCCGGGTATTTTCATTTTTATCCAGCGGAAGAATAATACTTCGTCACGACGCTGCTCGCGAGTGCCCTTGTGGAGGAGAAATTCTCCTCTAGCGAGGCGGAGGAGCATAAAAATTCTGGAGACCAAGGTAGCTCCTCCTCAGAATACGACGGCGACAACAACGGCAACAGCAACAGTTTTCTGTACTCGGACCTAATTTCGGTCCAAGTACCGCTAAATTCATTATCTGAAGAAAGACTAGGACAAGAAGAAGAGGATAAGGTCAACAGCGAGCGCATGTCTTCGGACTTAACATCTTCAAGTGAAACTGCGGTGACGACTGCCCATTCTCCGTCGTCCGGGTCTCATGGCCATTCTGGCCATTCAGGCCTCACAGTGACGTCCCAAGGCCCGGCCGAGTGGAGGCCGTATACGTACGAGCATCCACTCACGGCCGCCACAACCGCCATGATGGCTGCAGAAGACCCCGGCTCCGGATTCGGAATTCTTTATGACTACCACTATGGAAAAATGAGCTCAGCCGTCGACGTCATCAAGTCCGAGAAAACCCTCACAGCTGATATCTGGTCGTAAGTGCTGAACAAACCAAACTTGTTTTCATTCATTCTTTTTAAAGTTTTTCTGTGGTGGCCGGCCGGTCGGTCGGTTAGGCGATCATTTTATGAATGGGGCAGCTAAGGGTAAGAAAGGAAGAAGGAACTGGACGGATCATGATGGTGCACTTTTTAAAAGACTTTAGCTTTTAACCTTCTCAATTCCGGTTTTCAAATGCAACAACAAAGCACAAAGGTCGTCCATAGTATGAACGCCCACGCACGCACGCCTTCAAAATTATCATCGTATCGTATCAGGTTCTCATTGCAACAGAAACGGCGAGATGCCCACTGTTGAGTTTCCTCGAATTTGCAAATTCCTAAGTGACACTGCGCACTCCGTAAGATAAAGCGGACCCGATAGGTTGATCTGAAATACTGAACGAACGGAGATTCTGATCTTATGGAATTTGTGATCGATTTTCATGTCAGCGGCGCCCCCTGGATTTGATAACCGCTTGACGGAATTTGTTTTCTCTCGTAATGATTGCACCCATCGTCGAATTCACTCAAGTGGCCGCTATCTACATCAGATGAATTCACATAAGTTCCACAGATATCAGAACTTATGACACTATTAGGATTCCACGTACATCGAAGCGTCGAAGCGCTATATATTTCGAGCGGGCAGCCGGTTCACCCTTTCTTAGAATTTCGTAAACATTACTTCTAACCTGTTGTATGATATCGGAGTATGGTCGCAAGTATGGCATTTCTCGGAAGAATACAGTCTACGTATCATTTGCCCAAAGAACTCAGGTGATAACAGTTTCCTTTTTTTCCTCAATATTTTTATGAACGGGTAAACCACTTTTGGTAGGCAGGAAGGAACAACCGGATTTTTCGTCTGCAGCCCCGTCCAGTCTACCTTGAGCATCTTGCATCATTTCCACAACCGCGAGAACCAGACAATCAGCATTTTACGCATTTTGTTGTTGCGCCCTCACTCAAGAATCTCCTCCAGTAGGTTATTCAAGTTATTTTGTAATTGTATTTGGCATTGCACAGAAGTAGTTAGTACTAATTTGACCAGTTGGTGTAGTATTTGTAGTTGTAGTAGTAGAACCTTTTTTCTGACTCTATTTAAAGGCCCTAACCGGTAATATAGCAGCGCATTCATTCATTCATTCATAACTTTTCGTGATGATGAAGAAACGAGTTCAAAAACTTGTTTTGGATTTCCCAATGAAATGAATTTAATGAATGAAGTTGTTGAAATACCTTGAAAAATTCATTCCGAGAATACCCTTGACTTGTAACATTGGCATTGACTGATATAATAGAAGGTTCAAGGATTTTTCTAAAAATCCATCCAGTTACAGGAATTGTAGAATCGGTTCTCAATAATTTTGAAAACGTACTGCCCCATGCATATATCCTTGCTGTAGGTGAATCTTTAATTAATTAATTAATTTCTAATTTCTAGCATGCGCAACGTCATATGATAAGACGAATGTGGCTTTCACAGAAATTAAATATAATTTTGCATTCAGTACTGAAAAGTGCTTAATTGAAAATTTATGTTCGACGAATCGCACGTCTCCTGAATACTTGAATAATAAATATAATAATTCTGGGATTCTTTACGTTACGTATACGACGTATGGCATTTATCTTCTTTTTTTTCCAAATGGTTTTTGGAAGTTATTTAAGATTGTTGGAGCGAAGAGCAGATCTTGGACAGAATAGATGAGTATGCATGGTAATTTGAGATGAACTCCATACATATTCATTAATCAGACAGAGTTCAAGACGTCTTTGTTAAAAAAGGGACAAGGGGGTTGCTAGTTGCTAGTGCTATTGCTATGGGATAGTCCATTCTTCAGTTCTGAGTCCACCATTCTTATATATTTTCCGCATAATGCTTGAATTATTGTCGAGAAATTAACATAATAATGGCATCTTTTTCTGTTGGAACGCGAATCGAGGAAAATAATTTCGGCACAGCAGGCATTTGGTTATTTTTCAGAATATTAGGAGTTTACAGTAGGGCAAATGAGGTAACTTATATGCCTATGTGCACTTTTTTGCTGTTTTTCTACCAATGAAGAATGGCTTGGAATGGACGTGATCAAGGCAAAACGTGCTCATCAACGTGTTCATCCGTCCGACTTGGACTTCGTGCACTGCCTACCACTGACCGTTCCTCCGACCCAACCATCATTCACTCTTAAAACCAGCCAACTAAAATATTTTTTTTAGCCATTTCTTCCCATTTTTATTCTAACCACTGAATATATTATCGGTGGAAAAAAGAACGTGAAGGAATCGCAAATACACTGCGATCTACGATGTCTGGGTGGGAATATTGAAAACTGGCAACATTGTAATTGCTAGGTGCCTACGAACATATGGCAACATTGTAATTGCTAAGCACATGCTTACAGATGGCGACACCAGATTAAATATGCAAATGACTGATTAGATACCCGGGTGCGTGATTGAACTTTCTGTCCCGGCATTTATTTGAGCTCTGTGATGATGCCAACTACGCGATCTTGTGGAACAATCTATCTCATGACCCGAAGTTTAATCAGACCCAGGTGTCTATTGAAGCCCCTGCGATTATTCGGTCATTTATGGTATGGGTACACATCGTAAAACGTTGAATGTGTGCATTATGTAACAATTGTTAACGCCGGCAAATGCGTTGTAAACCACAAACGAGAGCAATGAATTTATTCATTTATTTAGCGTAACACATTTTCCCATTGGGTAATTCTAATGTGAGTAGTTGAATCACGAAGACAGTTAGTGTCCA
>JAQFYE010000995.1:0-26825 GCA_034694305.1 Protaphorura glebata | reverse complement strand
GCGCGCATCCCGGAAAACCACCCGCTGCGCAGAAGATTTGAGGTCAAATCTCGGAGTGACCATCATTTCCAAGGCAGAAATCCTTGTCAAGAGTCATGACGTCAGTCCCATGGACTTTTATGGATTCGGTTTCCTGAAACAGAAGCTCGTGTACAGACTGACATCCAGTCTAGATGACGTTTGGAAACTTTTCAAATCCTGAAATCCACTTCAACGTCTAATTTCTCCGGCATTTTCAATTTTTTTGAAAATTTCGATTTTTTTTCATGAAGAGTACTTCAAGGCCTGTATATGTTACAAATTTCAAGTTTCTAGCACGCATTGTTAAGAAATGAGAAAAATTGACAAGTGGCCAAATAAAAAAGAAGACACCCTGTATTATCAATCTAACAAAGTAAGTACTAACCACTAACTACACAACGCCTGCTGGTGCTTCCTTCGTTTATGGTCTTCGTCCACTAACATGCATGAGAAGGAAGAAAAATATAAAATACCAAATGGAAAAAAGGGAAAAAGACCTCCGAGAGTCTTGGAACTTGGGGTTGAATTCAAATTACTCAATTAAAAAATATTACGTGTGGCCCAGGTCCAACCTGTCCTACGAATCCAACCGACAACAACCAAAGTCAATCAACCTCACTAATAAATACTACGAAGGACCAGGAGTCTTATATCTCTAGTCCGCCAACCACGTTTGTCACAACTTAAACCTGTCCTTGTCATTTTGAACAAGGGCTACCTTACTACGAAACAAACGAATCCCATTAAACAATGCACATTTAATCTTCAAAGGATTACTCAACTTAAAGATGATGAGACGAAAGAAAGAGTCGTATCACGTGGGGTGATTGGAATTCCACCAACACATTCCAGACTTCTTCTCTTGTCTTCCAATTAATGCAATTAATCGTACGGCTTCAAGAAAATGTCGTTTTGTAGAAAATACAGAATTTATTTTGTTGGCACTTTTTATGGTACAAGAAACCCTTGCCGATTCGCTGTGGTTTTAAAGGTAATTTTTTTAATTAATGAGAATAATTTTTGAAATAATGAATCTGTTCCGGAAATTGATACTTGACTGCACTGGTAGTACATAGGTAAAGCCACAAGAATATGGGTTGACCTTGTTCTTTGTAATTGTGAGTGATGACCAATTACGAGGAATGAATTGGACACAGGTATGAGTTATGGTACATGTGGTATAAGATAGGATGATAGGGCGAAGACTCGACTCATCATCATCATTGATATCCCTTGTTTTAAATTGACATGACATTTTGGAAAATTGGGACTCCTCAACCGTAAACCCCTTTAAGAGTCCAACTGAAGAGGAAGAAATTGATCTTCTTTTGTCTTTGAATGAATCTCCTTTGACTTTGAAGTCGTCGTTGTGATCTCCGTCAGCGTCCATCGTCATTAGACTCACCTCATTAGTCAACGGAGTCGTCATCACGGACACGACAAGGAAGTTGACGGACTGAGCCACCGGGTAGACAAACTTTACAGGTCATCATTTACTCCATTATCTACACAGAAATTTGCATCCGTCCAGATCAGATCCAATAATAGCCTATGTTCAGTGACTCAAAACTATATGTTACAGTCAATCCTTATATTTTCAGTAAATCAGCATAATCCCGTCAGATGTCAGATTAGAACTGGTATCGGACGTCTGATCGGATTCGACATATCAGACAGGCTCTCCAGATATTTTGACATTTCCATAAATCTGATTGTCGATTCTATAGTTTCAAAAATCGGAGAAGATGGATATAGACTGGAACATATTAATCTGATATTTGTAGGTATATGATAAGTGGAATCGGATGAGGATGACTGAGTGGGTCTTGGAATAAAGGTATCTTGTGGTAATATGTCTTGGACTGCGTCTTGGTCGTCTTCCCGGAGAGTCTAGAAGAAGACAAGAAGTGACATGTGTCCATGTCCGTCGTTCCCACGTCCCCCCACCCCACCCGTGCCCTGTTGACAGGCCCACCTTCGAGATAACAGCGGGCATTCAGTCCTAGTACAAAGGAGCGGATGGAAAACGATGAAAAATTGAGAGAACGCAAGGAAGGTCCTAACAATCGTGATCTCGGACTAAGAATTATGGTCCACCTCAGCCTCCAGTCAGCACACGTTTCCCCTCTGCCCTCCTCAGACAGAACACAGCTCCATCACATCCATTCTAAACATACAAATATTCAAATAAAAAAATATTACGGAATTTCAACCCTCATTAATACCCACGCCTTACCCCTCGTCGTTTATTTATACATAATCGCTTCGAAATATTTACTAGAAATTAATTCCTCCACGTAAGCACGTGCAGCAGCACAAACGCAAACGCGATATCATCATAATTAGTCACGTGCTTAACACATTTAAAGCGCGGCATTGCATATACATCGAATTCGATGCTCAAAGAATTTCCTGAATTAAAATTTTGACAACTCGTCGTATTCTCTAAGTTTTTTTAAAATTTGAAGAAACCCGAGTCAAAATAGAGCCGGAGAAAGAGGATGGATCAAATCCATTTGCTTTCACCGACTTTCACCAACAATTAATAATATTTTATTTCTGTTTATTTTAAATGATGGAATTTGACGTCAAGCATCTAGTGCAAATAATGCTTACGTTACAATTTTGTACACATGAAAAATGATGGATATAATAGAGACGCGTAGGTCTACACCCATGGAAGGTGTTATCAGAGGAGTTCACTTGACTGAGTTTTCCATGAGAGGATTACAATAGACTCCCAATTTATTGATTGTTATCATTTAATTTTTTTTCTTTTCTCTGGAGGGGGTGGCCCCTAAATCGTCCTAGCATTTTGACTTATCTCTCTACCTCTCCATTGTCCTCCGCATCCTCCAATCTCTATCCTGACAACCTCCCCACTTAGCTCCGAAAACATTTTATTATGCGAGTGAGTGCATGGGGAAAGTGCCCCGATTTCCTTTCACCACCAATGAATGACTGAATGAATGAATCTTCTATAATACTATAACCAAAACCGGCTGATAGCAGTACAGGGTATCACATATATATTCTCGGTAATGTCAGGAAAATTAATGCTGACGGTAATTAGCATTCGCCGTGAGGTATTGTCAAGCATTTCTCAAGATACTAGGTGGCAACATAATAATTGGCCTAGGGAAGGTGACTTTAGTAGTTAAGAAAACTCCAGTAGAGAAGAAACTCTTTGAGGCAGTGGAGTTGTTCAAACATTGTCTGCTTGAGGGGTTGAAACCACAATGTAGGGAGGTAGTTTAAGAAAACCTGAATCATTCTTGCGATCCCACTTCCGTGTATTAGGCTTTCTAGTAAAAGGGGTGGAATATATAATTGGAACCCTGTATTCCCCAAAACACCAATATCATCCATTCGGTGAATGACGACGACGTAGATTCATTCACTCATTCAAACGTCTAATCTTTAATAATTCAGTCACTCACACTTCTATTCGGTGGTTGGGACGTAGACGAACTACTTTCTCCCTTTTTGGAACGAAAGGAACAAATAACTCATTTCATCACAAACCTATTATCATTCACTCAACCCAGACAACTAAGTAACTATGTCATGAATAGACCACGTCTAGCCATTTAGCTATGTTTGACTGCATGAAGAAAGTCAAAGATATCGATATCGGAGTATCCCTGCTCTGGAGTATCGCTACTGTGTCGTACAATGGCTTTTCAATGACTCATTTTCCCTATTTAGTAAATTGGAATAGGAGACTTATTCCACGGATACGGTGGATAATTATAGGTATTTTCCGCTAAATTTATCCTCTTCTCTTACTACAGATTTCACGTCCAGAATTCCGCCTTTGTGTCTTAAATTACGACAATAATTACTTTACGAAATTCTAGAGTAAATTACAACTGCACCTCTTGATCCTTTCTTTGAATTAATTAAGTAGGTAATGAAAATTAGCTGCCCGTGCTCTGTTGGTGGTTGGATTTGTCAGGGATGCATGGTTGTAGTCAAGATTTTCAAACTTTGAAGTACGGAAATTGTGCGACTATTTAATTAGAGGAAAGTTAAATTTGGGGTGTATTTTCTAGAACGAAATTTTCTTTAGGGAACGACATTTTATTGAAGTTCGATAAAAATTACACGTTTTTATATCGATATTGCAATAAGTTTGAGGATAGAATTTTTGCTGAGTGGCACGAAGTCTATTGAACAAAAGAATTAAACATTTGAGTAAAACAAATGACATCACCGCCATTAATACAATTAATTAATCAATGTGGACAATCAATGAGAACCGTTTCAATTTCAATTTCTCAACAAACTTGAGACATCAGCAATTTATGGATTGATTGTAACATGAGTCAAGCAGTCTGGTAATTTCGAAATGTTCAGATTAAAAGGATCAAACTGTCTGAAAGTGACGTGATAACTATTTTTAAGGAGAAAAAAATGTATGTAAGTACGTAATTATTTAGAGCAATAGAAATTAAATTGACCATGAAGATGAACTGTATTGAGGTCTAATAACACGGATATCTTAAATAACACATGTACGGACTGTACTGATGGTTGTTCAGACATGAGTTACCCATATGTTGGTGTGTTTCAAAGAATTACTGGTCGTTTGACATGTTATCGTTATGGGTTGATGTACGACATGAGTTTGAGAGATGACCTCATGTGACCTATGCATGTATGCATGCATTCCATTCCAGTCAGTCTAGAATTTCTCTACGAAACACTGGGAAAGATTTAAGGACAGGACTTCACATGAATCTACATAGGAGTGGTACATGAGCTCATTTTTCTATCAACTTCTCAACTTCAGGTTTTGTAATTAATAAATCCAAAAGTAATTAGTGAACTTGGCGGTTTGGCTAATCTCCCAGTTGAATACACCCGCGGCACTATCGTGCTGTACTGTATTTGCGTGCTCATGAAATATTTTATATTCATTTTTATTGAATTTAAAAATACGTCGCTTTTTTGTAAAAATTTAAAATAAATCCATTTCGGCTAGAGAGTCACAGACATGGATAATCAAACCTACGACACAGCGAAGAAGCAAGGGCTGCCTTTGCCATGTAACCCGTTGTAAAATTCCCACATCAGATTAATTGAGATTCCCACGTCGGATTAACTGAGTTCTAATTCTTTAAATGCCACGAACTACTTTTTCTTTTCATCTTCGAGGATCCGACCCTAGAGATCGGGCTGTCTTTTTGACGAAAGGCTCTGTCCACCTTTGATGACTTGTTCGGCTTTTGTGTTGTTCGAAAAAATTCTAAGGAAACAGCTTTTTTTTTACGCCCGAGACCCCCGACTGGGATAAAAATATGATTTTTACACAGGGATTGAAATGTTGACAAACTAATCTCTTCCTTTCGCCGACTGCGGCCCTACGAAAGGATATCTTCATATATTAGAACGAGTATAAAAAAAAGCTGGGCATAATGGACATATCATCAACCTGCCCCGTCAAAAATCATCTTCCGCCCTGAACAGATTTAAATAATTAAGTTAACCTGTTGAAGTTTAATTTATTTCTAAAGCGATTGGCGGCAAAACTTCCACACAGGGTGTTCGAATAATCTTAGCTGCTAGGAAATTAGGATGTTCAATGTTAAGCACCGGAATATGTTCTGAATACATTTTTCATAGGCCCCGTGGGAATTCTTTTATGATCGATTCACTTTTCGTGAATCTTGAAATATCAGGGCACTATTTGTTATATCGATAGGCCTAACGCCCAAATGGTAATACAAATGAAGTAGTTACTAGTATCGCGTCTTTATCGTCGATAACTAGCTAAGTTCATTCTAATAAGCAATTGGTCATAACCTTGCTAATCGTAATTCCTAAATTAAATAATTAAAATTCCGCATATTTCAAAATGTAGTTTTAATTACAGCAATTAAATCATGGTGCAATTTGTAGCAGTTGAGTTCTGACATTTGAACAGTAATTTAGAAAATTGATGCATTTTTTTAAGCTGGTCCAGCATAATCAAGAGCAAGCTTTCACAGAAATCTAGAACATTGAACGTTGTTTTGTACACCGAAATGAATGGATTTATTTTTGGCATAAGATTGGTTCCCAATGATCTTTCAGTACAACTGTCATCGCATCTCAACGACTCCATTCATTCCCGGCAGCACAGAAAAATAACAAAACAAAGAGCGTGGCGTCAAGTCGTATTCTCGAGAAAAAATGTTTGAACGTGGAGACAATTTCGACAAAAAACATGCACACGAACGACTCATCATTTATCCCTAGGCTTAAAATGTTTCTCTGTCCTAAACAAAAGGAAGCATGAGACAAAACAAGGCAAGGAGACAAGGCTGACACATGAAAAGAAATTCAAAATAGATTTACAAATAATTAAATTTATTCTTAAGGGGCTGTGGGCCTGCCTGCCTGCAAGACGCCGGTGTGCGCCTGTCTGGTTGCAAGACGAAGTGCTAAAAATGTGGTCCCTATAGAAATATATAAACTGAAACAATATTAATCTAAATATGTGAAATTAATCTGAATCATTTTAGCAAAAGATTCAACGCTTAGAGTCAAACTTCCCGGATAACTGCAATAAATTCCACAAACTGTTGTTTCAATAAATAATTGGCAGTTCTCTCATAATAAACTTTGTGCAAATATTTGCAAATTATTCGTGGTGAGGAACGATTATTATGCTGTTCGACTCCTTTATCATTCCACAAGTGGTGCTTAATTAGCCACTCTTAATTATGCATTGTTTGGACAGGATTAACAGGTGTGGTGGTTAAGATTCCTAATAACCGGTCAATTATGTCTACAAAGTATGAATATATGCGTCGTATTTGTTTATTTACTGAGTATCACTACAAATACCTCAACATAGCCAAGTATCGATTCATTACTGGATCATAAACTTATGGAGCTGTCTGATTAATTATTATACTTGTTTTTGTGTATGGTGCAAAATCTGAGACACGGGTTGCCATTCATCAATTTTTATTGTCTGTCATTACAGAGTGAACAAAAGTATAGGCTGACAAACTTGCAAATAGTAATTTATAAATTTGCATATCTTTCTTAGCATAATTTGAGCCGACCGACCCCAAATTACAATATTGTTCAATTATGAAATAAGGAATGGGATATGGAAGTATTGAATTTATTGGTTTTAACTAATTTCTGACTCTACCCCGTAATTTACATACATATATATACTCGTCCTAATAAATTGAGTATAGTTTAATCGGTGGTGCGGTGAATCCTTGAGGGCAATTAGAGTCGATAAAAGCGCAATACTTCATCATCCGCCCTACCTGTAGTTCGTTCTTCTTAATATTGTACGTTAAACGCCAAACACATGAGGAATTAAATACAAATGATAATCATGTGGTGGACTCTCCATAAGCTCTCACGCACGACCTCATAGAAAAATAAAAAAAATCCATGTGGAGAGATTTAATGCAGCACCAGCTGAAAAGGTTTAGGGAATCAGGATGAAGGAAATAAAGATGATTTGGGCATAAATCTTTTCAAAAAATTCTAATTACACACACCGCTGTCTTTTATTAGTTTTACGCACACTGGGGAAACCTCAAAATAAAAATAAACCATCGTGTTTCAGTCATACCACCAAACATGTATTTTTTTTCGTTCATGTTCGTATTCTTAGTCGGATACCGCAATTATTGCGGACCACCTTCAAGGAGCGACCACCTGTATGTTATGATAAAAATTAAATCCTATACCTCAACTCCTATGCTAAGTTGCGGTACAAATTGTGGAATCGTTTGAATTTGAGAGCTGTGTGCGTGTAGTGTGGTGTGCAGTGTGTCCAGTGTCGGTGTCATAAAAATTGGGTTGATTGGGTGAATTATGTCCCATAATTATAATTAACGCCTCCCTGATCAAAGCCGGAAGAAATGAAGCGTGAGGAAGTATGGTTAAGGAATACGGACATTTCGAATGTCTCAAATTTTCCTAAAACCCTCAGTCTGAGTAGTCACCAAGGCCTAACCTTCTTCCAAGCTCTTCGAGTTAATTTAGCGAAAACTAATTGACGTCAAAGAGTCACTAATGAGTTTTACTCTCCTCTCCTTTCAAACGACAATGTTTTCCCAATGGTTTGACATTATGTCCAAAATGAAAATCTTAGTCCTCGGGTTGCATTGCAGCCAAGCTTTCCACTCAAAGGCAACGAACCTTCACAAGGAACATCATTTAAATGTCAAGCTAGACGAAGGTAACACTCGTAGAAATAGACGATAAACCATCATGTGACAAATAATGTATGATAATTGAAATCTGTCATCGCACAATTCAGGATAGATAAGTCCATGCAGAGTATAACCACCAGTGTGGGTTGTGTTCGATTTGGTCTATGAAACGAAGAAAAAGTCCAGTGGAGTAAAACCGCTCTAAAGGAACCACTTGGGATTGCCTGTGGTGGTAATCGAACCATACACCTACGGAAATGATCAGCTGCATGTACTACTATGCTAGGACGGTCTCTGAAATTAAATAGCAGAAAAGGTATTGAAGATTTGAATTTTACGATCTAATATTTTTCCTTGTGAGATACTTTGTATTTTTCGTTAGGATAATATGATTGTAGTGCGAGCAACACCCGGAGAAAATCCAGAGAAAAAAAAATTTGGAAGAGAGGCTCTAATTGCTTTCTTGTCAAATCATTTCCCGGCCCATGTGAAAAGTGAGACGGTCTGAAGAAGAAGTAAAAATATTTTGGTTAGGACAAGAGGAGAGTCATTAGTTTGACTTATTTCACATTCTTCTCCTCTATTAGACTTCGCTTGCTAGGCTAGAGAGCTAGCTGCCAAACTCCAGCCTGATTACTCAACTCACTTTTGTCTCAAGACGACGACATTTTAGACAAACGGACCTAAATGCAATGCATCAATCATTCATCTTTGTTCCAATTTTAAATTTGCATTTCCCAGCATGACTCGACATTTTGTAAGGTTAAATTGCAATTAAATATTGACAAAAGTAATGGGAATTGGAAGGCTGGTAAAATTTACGACGGACAATTAACCAGCCATCAAACATAATTTAATAATTCGTTTTAGATATTAATTTGCAACTATAAAACATTTGCTTACGGTTGCATAGAATTTATAGTTTTGTTTATTTTAGGATTTATTTTTGTTTAAATTAATCAATCTGGACAACTAGAAATATTTGCATCCCGCGGTACTATCCAATATACCGGAATTATTGGTCTTGCAATTCTTTTATTACCAATTTTGGAAAGCTGTAAATCTTCCCAAGTAGTGCAGAAAGTCCATAAATGAATGGACAAGTTAGTTAAAATTCTACCGTATTCGGATTTTTTTATGGGCATAGATTTGTAACGAATTATTGCAAATACAAAGTTAATTATATTGATGAGTCAGTGTTCAGCGATCAATTCAATTACGTTCCTCCGTGTTGACATTATTTTATGCAGTGCATCGTAATTCCTGGTACCAATTTTATCTTACCACGCACTAATTCATCTATATCTTCAACTTAAATATTCGTCAAGGCTCATTGCCGATTTTTACTTTACGGACAAGATGAAACCAACCAACCAACCCTAACATCTTGCGCAATTGGACCTGTCATTCATGAATAAAAATATCTGGTGGTGGTAAATTTATGATTGGTTGTGTGTGACATTGAGGTTAGTGATTACACCCACTCAATACTAACTACTACTGTCGAGTCAAGTCAACGAAAAACTTATCTTGTCACTTTTTTATTACATGGAATTAACTCCATCGCTTCTTCTTTCCCTTTTCTATACATAAGTAATTAGTTGGCAGACATCCTACAATTTAATGGAATAATCAAATAATTACTTTACGAGGGCGGTATGACACCACTCCATTTGGATTAAAACGTTTATTGATAAATCTCACAAATCAGTACATATATGTTTCGGCTTATTCTCATTGCGTCAGTACAGTAATGCATTCGTCAAAATCAGGAGAATAACCTACATTTCAGGACTGGGGCTTTCTCCCTCGTAGAAATAGATGATTCATTTGACAAAGAATGTCTCACCAATTCTTACAATGAATATCATTTAATAAGAGAATATTATTAAAAGTGGCGATAATTTGTAATTTTCTAACAGAATTAACGAATGAGATGATTAATGATATTTTGTTGCTCGAACTCAACAGAATTGAGCCAGAACTGGTGGATGGAGCTTTCATAATTATTCATTCCCTATGTCATTTGAGTTGTTTGAGGCATTCAGTGGTAAGGGTTAAGGATTATCTGTAAAAGACTGAATGTGCATAGTTTCGGGTCCATGAAGTCTGGTGGTACTGGGTTCGGTTGGAAATGGAGCTTGACGTCAGATTTGCTCACAACTACAATCCGGGTTTAACCCGAACCCTCTGAGGTAAGATATATGTAACGTGTGTGCGAAGTGTAATCGTTATTTTGAAAAGGCATTCAACCAAATAAAAACTACAGATAATTAAAGTTCCTGGATGACTTTGTTCTTTCCATGTAGAGGGTGGTTCATAATTAATGCTTACACTCCGAGTCCTACCAAATTCGGGGCAAATTAGTTGGGATAGCCCACGACCAGAATTTTGTAACCTTCACGTACTAAGCCTTTTCTAATTTGAACGAATGTTATGGACCGCACTGTAAATGTGTTGATAACCCGTGGTTTGTGTGCGTAGGGTGTCCTCTGGTGCGAGTGCTTTGCAGATGTTCCTTCAGAATTTCCTCTCTTTAGCTTCATCCATGTGCGAAGACTTTGTCTCTTTATTCCTAATCAGTTGACAAGTCAAGTGTGAAAACCAGGGACTAATGACAATCACAATTCACAATTTACTCCCATGATTTCTAAAACTTTGTCTGTAACGTCTAGCACTTATCGGTGATATCTCACGACTGCCTCACTAATTAACCCTAAGCTACGTATGTTGATCTGTTTTAACAATCGAGAGACGTGTGATCCCAAAAAAAGGGTTAGGTAGACGTTCGTCCGATTAGAACCGATCAATCATAGTAAACCGGAAGGAAAATGTTGTTCAGCTTACAACAATTATAACGTTCTTTGAAGTGGGGAGTTCAGGCAAAATTTGTGGCCCTTAAATAATCGCAGATGTTGGTTCATCAGGGCATCTTATTCATCGAACGATCTGTTAGTTTTACATTTTTCGGTGGAAATTGCGACATTTGGAAGTACGAAATGGCAACAAAACTGAGAAAATCTATTCAAAATTTGGCATATTGTGAATTATCTTGTTAGTGCTTTGACCATTTATTAAAATTGTTGTTTAATTTCGGGAATGGAACAAACTGCCTTCACTTGATCCAATCGAGAACCAATTCCTTTGTCACAATTTAGAATAGGTTTTGGAACAGAAGGTAACGAAAGTGAGCAATTATGTTGAATTATGGAATTTAGTTCCTAAGACTGAAATCTCGTTCAATCTCAAATAGCCTTTAACCAATTATGGAACTACGCCATTGCATCGACTCATGGCAATAACAATGCAATAATTTCTAGAAATACATGAGAAGTCTGCTGCAATGGGCAATTAAGAAATAATTGTGGGGAAGTGGCTGAGAGTAGAACGGGAGTTAAGTTTGAGTGCACTTTTAGCATGGACTTGGTCACAGATAATCACCTTGATTTCAAAGAATGAGTTACCTATAGTTTTGGAAGGACGAGTAGATTTTAAAAAGATAAAATGACATGAACTGAATTCCTGGAGTGAAAATGAGGGAGCTTAAACACCCCTTGTTCATATTTCATCTAGTTAGAGAATCTTCATAGAAGGAGATGATCGTGGACGTAATTGGGTCTTTCCAACTGAGCAATAATTTAAGACGAGAGACACAAGGAATGGGACGACAATTTACAAAATAAAATTTCACCCCCATGTGGACCCCAGACATGATATAATATATTAACCCACCTCAAGTGTCCCGAGAGTGGACCTCACATTTATCAAGTCCATTCGACCAGGACTGTCACCCAAGGTGCGGTGGATTTCAAAAATAAATAACGCGTTCACAGCAAAAGCTCGTAATTCTTACACGGCCCTTACAGTTTTACCGCGAGACCATGTTTTCTTTTCCAATCATCCATGTCCTGCTTCTATGCTCCGCTGCCAGATTCAGTGAACAAAATGGCGGTAAAACTCAATAAATATCTTTTCAAGTTTTAATTTTTGCTTTCGATCTCTCTAGGTTCATGTAGCTTCAGAGATCTATTCAGGTCTGGACAAAAGTTACTCCCTACTACTAGGGGTACCTGCATTGGCCTAATGAAAACTAATTCACTAACAATAGGTTTGGCCATAGCTCACAGACCTACGAATACCAATGAACCCAAGGCGTACTTCAGTTTTGTAAAACTTTTATATTTCGTAATTCCGATACTTTAGAATGACAAGATTTCGGCGGAATTCATATAAGCCAATGTTATTTTTGTATAAACGTACTTTTTCTTCGTCCCTTCAGCGCTATTACTGTATAAAATTTTAAATGATACCGGAACAGGCTATTATTTGCGGGTATCCTCCAGAGAGTCGTTATACGGGGACAAAATGCCCTAATCTCGTAATTAAACGGTAAAACTAGTCTTAATGAGTTCGGAATGTAAAACAACCGATGATCATACATAAATTCGAACAGTGGCGAAAATTTAGACGTCATAACAAATAAGGCTACCTTGCAAAGCTTTCCTTTTAAATAATGCCTGATATTTTAATCAGGCTGAAGTTTAGAAAGAAATTCCTACTAATTAACAGTCCTATTAGTAGTCGTCAGGAGTTAAAGAGAAGGATGTTGCTGGTATACGATGAGTCCATTTGAAAAAAGTGATGTGGGAAGTGTGAGCTGTAACCGCAAGTTGTACTCGTACACACAATTAACGAAGTGGTAGTCGTTCCGTTAATATGTGGGAAGTTCTCAAGTTTCATTGACTTTAAGAAGACAAACTTGACATAGTTTACTTGGCCTAAAGACACCCGCTTACAAAACTGTCATTAGGAGAAAAATGTGCGGTGTCTAAACCCGAGACTTGACTGATTACTCTTTTACACCCAAGGACTCAACTCTGGATTCCTTCATGTATCGGAGTATCACAGTATCCAAGATCAGACAGATTAGAACCAAAAGCACAGTCCTCAACTGCCAATTTCAAAAATTCTAACCCACAAACTAAATGTGACTAACTACTTAAACTCATTTTTTTTGTTCTGCCTAACTGCCAACAAATAAGTGAAATATGTCTTGGTGGCGTAGTCTTCAGTCGTCTAAAGAAGTGAATTTGGCAGTAGTCATGCGCTGCATTTCTCAATTTATCCAAATAGTAATTGGACATATTTTTTAATTCGGAGTTAGAACTATGTGTATGTTTGTATGTATATATTAGTAAGGAAACGAATATCTTCCGGGCAAGATATTCGACCACCGAATAAAGTTATACTGCCAAAGTTATCCAGCATTTCGGTTACCACTCAAATATCTAAATTCTGGTCATACACCCTTCTTCGGGCTTCGAAATTAGCCGGAACCGAATGTCCGGTATGTAGTTTGCCATGTTTTTGGGAATACATTTAGCGAATTGGAAAGAGCTTCCCGAAATAGGACCCAGCGACCTCTTGTGGGCACTGATCAGAGACAGTTTTCTCAAAACATGGATTGAAACAATACAAGTACTGTCGTTTTAATTCTGTAAATACGGTATATTTATGAAGGGACGGAGTGACACGTCCATGGAGTCAATGAGGGAAATCCAAAAATGAGACTGAAGCGATAAGGGCAGGAGTGTCAGCGGGGAAAGTCTCATTTCCTTTCCATAGAAAGTTCCAGACAGAGTGAAGCTTATCACGGCTCCGGACTAGTAATTAACTTGGAATAATAGCTTAATTTGCAATTCGATTATATGGGCAAATACAAAATGAAGGGAGAGTGCCGGGCGGCGGCTTTCAGAAGGAAAGAAGCGCTGGGCGGAGATTGCGCTATTTATTTGAGTGCTGGCTTTCGGGGAATATACAGGGAGTTACACTAAAGGCGTTCAAAATTGGAAAATTATGTGTAGTTCGATCAACTAAAGTCCGAATTATACGAAATTGTCATCATTTGAAAAATAATTGTTACAATTGCGGTAAGGCGAAGGTCGCACATAGAGGATATACGAGATGAGAGTATGACTGTCCTAGTAGGAAGTGAGCTGACCAGGAATTGAACCCAGGACGTGGTGTGATGTGATAGAATCTATTAGTTATACTTTGTCCGCATCCGCAGCTTAAAAAAGTAACAACAGAAATATTAACGGCGGTCTGGCGTTGTGTTACCTATTCTCAAGATGGCAGTTTCATTGAGCCACCCTGTACAACTCTATCGATCATTATACATATGAAATCCATACAGCAGGAATACTATGTGACATTTACATTGAAATTCGGTATGTAATGTGTAAAATCTGAAACCATTCTACAATTATTATTCAGCATATGTCATTTCCGTTTTCCTCATTCATTCACGCGAACACTTTATTGGGTGATTGAGGAAGAGAGCAGTCTTTGAATTAATCTCCTCTGAGCTCTGATTTTAGTTTATGCTGTGGATTCATCCCTGCTCTTGCTCCTGCTGGTTGGTTTATTAGAGAAGAATGTGAAATTGGATTTCATGTCCTGATACAAAATAAATTTATGACAGGAACGAGTTCTAGGCATCGGAGTTGTCGGAATTGTCTTTTCTGTAGTAATGGCGATTGGCCACTCACGAATCAAATGGCTTGAATTCTTGTAACTCTTGGTGTACAATGAAGAATTTGTCTTTATTTTGAATGTGTGATTCATTGGAGGTAAAGCTCAATTTGCATTACTTTTAAATCTCAAAAATCAACAACGATGGGCGTTTACTGCCAATACATAAAATTTAAGAAACGAGAAAATATTAAATATTATAATTCTATCCGGACAAAATTTCCCAGAATTTTGATGTATTTTGCAATTTCAGTGGGACAAACTTAAAATTTTGGAGCGTCAGAATTAAAAATTCTAATAAATTACGCTGTTTTATGAATCTGAAAGCTAAACTTTTAGCAAACTGCTTCATTGGCGTATGTTCGAAGAGAAGAATTTCTGCAAATTGAGAAATCGAATAAGGACATCGCACTGCATTACACACTATGGAACACTTCGAAGAGGATGTTTCTATTTTACCGATTTTTTTATATGTTGAAGCTGAAGACCATTTGAAGGCCTGAATCTTAAATGTGAGTTCCGGTACCTGCTGAGGTCATCACAGGTCAAAGCACTATAAATTACTACGTGGTCAAAGAAGGCAGGAGTGCTCTGTTTCGGCTGTTTCCGTATGTGACCTTGAAGGAGCTCGAAGGATCAGGATATGTAAATTCTGACATAGTTTATCGCAAATGAGATAAGACGAAAGATGAATTGTAAAATATGAACTTGGGAGTACTTTAAGAAGTCCGGGACTGATATTGAAAAAACCCGGGACGATTCCACAGGGAAATATTATTTATTTTGACAGACTAGGTCGGTGGAGCTTGAGGATTTGGGTTAGAGCTAAGGAGTGTGAGGTTGATTTTGACTAGAAGGTTCCCCCCTGGAGTGAAAGCAATCCGTCTTTATTTACACGGCGGAAATCAATCAAACAACCAATTTCCCTCTCATATAATCCCAGTATCAATCACTCACCACTGACTCACTGCTACGCTCCCATAACCAACACACACACAAGATAATCTAACATTTGAATTCAGATGTTTTTTGGATGGTCAAAAAAGAAAAGATTAGTCGTCAGTTATGACGGACAATCAGCTAGCACGTGTCTTTATTTTACTGATCGTGCCGTGTCTAATAAATTTAATGTTTTTCTCACTTGATTTTTGCTTTTGTAGCGAGTAGTATGCGAAGCAATCGACGAATACGCTTTATTCGAATTTATGGAACAAGGAACAACTCACTGCGCGTGTCGATGAAATAAAAATTTGACATAAAACATTGCCGTAGGAATTTGGTTGTTTTCCATTTGGCCTAGGGAGGGTACGCCTATAGTAGGAGGTGAGAACTCCAGAATATATACACATTTTTGAAGACACCACATTGTCAATGATTGGGAACTGAACCCTTCACATAACGGACATCAAATGGAAGGCAAGGAGCTTCAAAGAATAATGCAATGTTAAATTATAACATCAGTTTAAAATGCTACAATTCATTGAAGGTGTCTTTCTTAACCGTATTGAGCATAGAGTTTTCTGAGATACTGAGAATGTCAATAACAAAATAGTCTGGGAATCCGTTGGTAGACTACAAAGTTGAAATATTAATAATAATCGTCGTCGCGTCTGCTCTGTTTCGGGATTCGAACAAACTCATCGTCATCATGTCACTCAAAATTTGACTGAAAGCCAGAAAATAAGTGGGAACTTTGAGCAACTGTTGAGCCTATTAATGGGAATACATGGGATAACTCAATGGATCGTGTCTGTGATGACATATTATTGGCAATAAGAAACTGATCACTTCACTTCTACGCCGACTAGACTCCTTAATTCTCATAAAGAAACCGGGTTACAGTCTACAAGATTTAAGTGAAGATGATGATGATGCCTTATTTTACTCTGTTGGACACGAGCCCAAGAGTTGACATGGCTCACGTAGTTAAAAGCAGTTTAAGAAATAAATAGTCAAACATGCGGTGAGACTAAAATCTAGACGAACACCATGTCTGCCTCATTTGCTCCCACTTTCATTTTTCACATCTTTAACGTCCTCTCCTAAATGCTCCTTCTAATTAATGTCTTACGTAATTATAGCAAATTCTTAATCGAACACTTCACGTTCGGGTTAATAGGAAGTTATCATTAATCTCAACCTTTGAGCCATTCTACATTATAGACTGTCGTGCCTTATCAGTCAAGTTCAACGCGTAATAGTATCAAGTGTGTCTGGAATGCAAGGCAATCAATGAGCACATGAGAGAAAGTATGCTGGTAAGCATTTCTACCTAAATGTTAATTGACAAACAAGCAAATGGTGAAACCATTTTTAGTACAGAAAAGCTCATTTGCATCATACTTCCTTTTAGTGGTCGCTATATGAATTTCGGTTATGTGTGGCTGTGCCAGCCAACACATGCTAGGCGACCACTTGGATGAGACGACCGGACCTCGTGTAGCACGATTATACGCTACGCCACGTTATATTCACTGTAGATTATGACGAGGTGACCACACGACCATATATTTGACACTCAACCGGGTTTTATTTTCTGTACTTGAAAAATGGCTCAAAAATGGGTGATGTCCAGCAAAAATCACAATGAGCATGCATTCAAGGAAAGGGTAAAGTGGCGCTTCAATGTAGCAGCTCGTGACCTGCTATTCTTCTGGCAATAAACCCTGGACTGGAAATTCAACACTATAGGCATGGGAATTGGGGGGTCAACCTGAAGCGGTACTAATTTGCAGATCCAGATGCAGGTAATATTGAGCTTACAAAAGAACTTATTGCAAGATCACTTCTGATATGTAGAATTGTGACTTAAGGTTTTAGACTGTATTACTGTAAATTTAAATTTTTAAACGGAAGACAAGGGGAGGAGGTGAGGGTGAAAATGAATAGATTTTTGGCTGGAAGGATGTGTATGTGTGAGAAACTGAAGGTATAAAATGACACGTAAATGACTCCACAAGGGTCTAATGACTGTCGAGCATCCTTGGAATGTTTTCTCAACACTTCGCTACATCCCATCTGGGTTTTGACATCATTAGCAATCCCTAACTAGGAAAAATTTACGCCTAATTATGTCGGGAGGAAGAGAAGAGATGAGGAGAAGTTGGATTTTAACTCCGCCTAAGTCTAAAGATACTCAGGAGAATCAAATCTACTCCAGAATTGAGATACTTTTGCATACGACATTGTATCCGTTTGGCCTTAGACTAAGTTTTGAATTGGGACTAAAGAGCGGTTAGGGGAAAAAACGGTTCGAGGAAATGTTCCACGCTCGCTTAACACTTTGAGTCGGAACGAAAACCTCTCCTGCTGGTCCCACCTTTAAATAAATACAGAGAAGAACGCAGATCATAATTCAACTCTTAACTCATTTGAGAGCCAGATCCGATGACACTTAACATCTGAGGGTGTAGGGTGTACCGAAAACACAAAAAAATGGCCTACATCGGCCCAAATCTCAGGTCAAAATGTCCGTGTTTCAATTTCAAGCTAAACAAGAAGTAGTTTGCACAATCTAAAAAAGGTGGCGCATCATGACGCGAACATTATCGAGATCAGAGAATAATGTGATTGTCTGTTGTATACGCATTGAGTTTGTATATTCAAATGCATTCACTCTTATGACGGTAGGCTTACTGGTGGTTTTACATTCCAGACACACTTCATACTTACAAAAACAATCGGATCTAGAACAGAAGTGATCTGGTACCATTATTCATGGTTAGCACACATTATCGCAAGGGGTTCTCCGTTGGGTACACTTGCATGAATAATTAAGCCAAAAATATTTGTTAAAAAGCAACTATGGTGCCCCGATTGTAGCCAACCTTTCACTCTATTCGTGTCCTCATTGTAAGGCACTATTCTGAAATCTGTTCCGATCTATTCCTGACAGATCAAAAATAATTGTGGGACACCCTGATCGCCTAGAATTCGCTGCGCTTCCGTTTGAGTCACGCTAGTTAACTCTAGGATGGTACCTTTTAGGTTTTTGCTCATAGTTTTGGATTGACTATTATTATTGTATTAGGCGTGGAGTGTTCGTCTAGGGCTGACTGGTGGAACAAATGAGCGTTCTAACCAACAATCATAATGTTCCATGGGTCATTTACTTCACCCATTCGGATCTCAAGTGCGGAGGAAAACGCGTCAGATCAAACAAGACGTATGCTAACGCTGCTACACGCTCCCATTTAATCTCACATCCATTATTCCTTCCAAATACCATCCATTCATAGTCTTTAGTCCTTTTTTAGTTGACTTTTCATTTTTACAATACTATACATGGTGGTTCAAAAACATCTGCCCACCTCAATAAACTATGTGCTGTAGTTCATTCAAAATGCCTAATAAATTGGCATTCGATATAAGGCATCGCATCGTCATATGTTTTAGAATTTAAGTGTGCACTATCTTATATGTTTGGTCTAATGTAAGGCAGAAGGTCACCCAAGCAGTAGGGAAACATTCTGGTGACCTTAAGGTATGTCCGGAGACCTACAGATTTTACAAACTTGGATATCCAGCGATTTGGCTTGATGAAAAAATATATAATTAACAGGTTATGAACTACCCTGTACTATAAATACTAAACACTACTATTTCTTTATGCACACATTAGTTCCAATCGTACGCGCGGAGATAAATTACATTTTGCTTCCATTTCAATGAGTTCCTTCCTGACGGGAATTGAGAGAGTAGAAAAGCTCACGAGACAAAATGAAGGAACAAAAAAAATATCTCAGAGTTTAGTATCTCAGCTCTCATCAACATCTCACATTATTTTAAATAGAAACGTCCACCTAGAAGGGAGGAGCCAAAGATTATAGTGAAGATGTCAAATGTAAGAGTAAATCAAGATCCCTAATTCGTGATTTAGAAGAATAGGAAATCAAGTGTGCATACAAAAAATCTGTCTAACACATTTAGTCAAAAATTATTTAAAGAAAACTCTAACGCACTTGATGGCCATACCAACGAATTCAAAATTGGGTGCATATCCATATTTAACACCTGGAATTAGAGGTCATGGGTATTTTGATTGAATGCCAATATTTATTTTTATTAATTCCACTACTGCTCAATTTAAATTAAAAAAAAATATTTTAATCTGGACGAAAGTGAAATAAAATAAATGTTGGCATTCAAGTAAACCAGCTAATTTGAATTTTAATATATTTTAATATAAAAATATGCTAGAAAGGACTGACACATCAATATTATTTTTATTGCCAATAATGGCCTTCACATTTGATCCAATCGAAGTCGGAGATTTTATAACCGGCTGTCTTTAATAATACTAGAGACGGCCAACAGTCGATAAGATCGTATAAAATAAATCATGCTTTGAAGTTATTTTTATTCATGTCATCCGAATAATAAAATGTGACTGGTGACTGCCATGGCCTAGAAGATCGTTCCGCCGCGGATGACATGGTCAAATCATGTGTGTGCACATTGCACATAATGACGGACCGTTTATCCCATTGGAAAAGGAAACCAAAAACCAGAACATTCAAATCACTCAACCATGATTTAGTCATGATTTTTGGATTTGATATCATTTTTGTGTACACTAACTTGTACATTAGTTACACACATTTGTTAACATCCATTTAGGAAAAGTGTTGGGTGAGAACTGACATATACAATAATCATTTATTACATTGTTAGCCTCAAGTGTTACCGGTATTGAGTTTAATAGCATTTTATAGCTCCGAGCTTCATTTAACCCATGTTTCATTATGAGATGGGAGTCAAAGTTTCCACTTGAGCAAATAACCTATTCTCCATTCACCCGTAGTGTCCAAAATCTCGTTTCCCATTCGGTACAAGTAACAAAGGTCAAATGGTCAGATCCCCATTCTACTCTACAACTCTTTTGTCCAGGCGGCATTCGATGTTTGGACTATTAGCGTGAGAAGTTTATTTGTTACATTTTAACCAAGAATCAGATCAATCGTGTGGAATAAATCCAGACCTTACGCATCAAACTAATCCCGACTCTCAAAATCGTTTAACTCTCAATAAATGCCGCCTCAAAAATATACTCCACGGCTTCTAATCCTTCAGAATTTTTATGAAATAAAAATACGCTGCATAATTGTTCATCATGAGGAAACATGAGTTTTTCGTAAATAAATTTGTACTGTCTTTAATGTTTTGAACAAGTGCAATCTCAAATTTTGCACAGACACATGTTTAAAATTTAGATTTCATTTAGAACTCGTTGTTGATAGCATAATTTCGTCAAGACACTGGTTCTTCCGATAAAATCCTTGGATTTTTTGGATCTTGGGCTATTGGCTCGGATTGTCTGGCCTTAATGGGTATCTGGGCTTCAGCAGGTAACAATGCGCCCCAATTCGATGAAAAACCCAAATACCCGGCCTTTGTGAGCCAGAACCCCGAAAAATTCCATGTCGAAATATTGGTTGACGGAGGCGGATAGAAGAGTTACTTTTATTAATTCGATGATCAGATTAAGTTTATTTCAAATGATTGCCGTCATTTTGATAAGTCTTTTGAAAATCATTTGAAAGGACTTATTAAAATGACATGACAATCAGCTGAGTCCAAATCAAACAGAATTATTTCTGTAATCGTTCACATACAATTCTACTAGGCCGATTACCGCCCATGTTAGAATTATTCCACAAAGTAAATTCTATTCGTAATCCGCTTAAAAGTTCAAAACGGATTTGGGTTGTTCAAAGGCCGTCAATCCTGTAAACGATAAAGTGAGATGGGGATGGGAAGGCGGCTTAAAAGAGGTACACTTTTAAGCTCTTCGTGTATTTTCTTGTAATCGGATATGTTATTTTAGGCGGACAAAGTCAAGTCAACTCAACTTTGTTCACCCTTTTGTGTACACGCTTGTAGAGTATAACAAGATGTGCGCTAATGATTGACTCTTAATTAATGATTACATAGATTTAGATTGATTCTCTGTAATTCATTTATCATCCGAGTTTTAAATTGCCCGACTCACCTTCTCCTTCAAGTTCTTTCTAATTTTATTTGAACACATTGGAATTATTCCTTCATTAATTAACAGACGTGGATTTCGATCCTCTGACTCACAACTCTAATAGTTTCCCAGGTTGTCAAATCCTTCTTAATTGCTGAGCGGATTTTGTTGTAAAAGCAAAGTATAATTGGCATCGGCAAAATTAAAACGACATGTCCGACGTCATTTCTGGTAATTCGATGTTTAGTTCAATATCCTAAAATTCAGAAAACAAGAAACTGATTTCGTTCAGATGTTATAAGAACAAATCATACTGACGCGCATTTTTTAGTGTATTTTCAAAATTCCATTTATGAAAAGTCATAGGCAGAAGTACATAGTCAAAAATTGTTTAATTGGAATTCGTGCTTCCAGGAACGTATTTTTGGTTAGAATTCCTTGTCCAATTGGGAAAGAAATGTTCCACTTAAGCAATTTTTAAATCATCTAAAGATAAGAATTTCCTTCTGAAACCAAAACAGCATAAATTGGGTGGGAGTGTGCAACATTATGATGAATGATTTGTATTTGCATGAACACAAATAGTAGAACATTGCAAAGTTTTTTGTTTGTATTACAAAGCGGCTTTAATCACGACTTCAATTTTTTACACAGCACAGTTTGAGTTTCACACGAGCATTTTGGGGTTAACTAATTATTCCGGAAAGAAATCAGTTGAGTTGAATGAACACGGGTGATTTGACTAGGGTTGGGTGGGAATAACAGTAGTTTTGTGTGTATGCCAAAGAGTTTAAAACCGGAATTGAGCTTTCATCCATCATCATTCATCATCATCCTAATAACTAAGTAGTAACTGTGTCTACAAGTCATAGAGTTTATCGACAATTACAATCCACATATAAATAAGTGCTCACACTGACATGGGATCATATTTTGATCGATGCTCTCCGTCAACAATCAAATCTTCTACTCTGTTTTACTTCACAATAAATTCTAGTCTTGAGTTAATTGTCCAGCAAATTTGAATATCAATTCCTGACGAAATTTTGTCGATACTATTTAATTATTAATTGATGTCCCGACATTCATTAAAACTTGGAGGTGTATTAGTATGAAAGATAAAACGGGTTTATTCAATTCGCATTTAGAAGTGGCTCAATTCCAGATTAATACAATTAATGGCAATTCCGATCCGCTATCAAGTTATTAAAGATCATTAATTGGCAACATCAAAGCGGATCAGGCAGCCCCACAGTATTTTACTATACTGTGCTGGATTCACTCGGTCTGAATATGTTGAATGGTTGCTTTAGTGAAATTTTCCCAATGGTAGTTTTTCCATACATACTAGGTGCAAGATCATCCCTTACGATGATTGTGGATTAATGCTTGAATTTTTGCTTAACTAATTAAAATTTAAATCTACTTCAAAAATTGACTAAGGATTTTGTTGGGGCGGACGAAAAGTGGCCCATCCTCAAATTTTAAGCTTCATGATACCATTACACTGAAAATGAAATGAAATGTAACAAATAATAAATAACATGATAAAAGTCAATATTACGCTGGGAGTTTAATTAACCAAAATCGTTGATTAAACGTCATTCTAATATGTATGCATATTTGTAAGGATTCCAGAAGAATTAATTTATAAACTTCCGACTTGATTTTACCTATTATGAAAACCGGCATAACAATGACTACCCGCTAACGCTTCAAATCGATCCTGAAAGACATCTTCTGGTTGAAAATCATGAGCATTATTTCCAAACTACGAACCTATCCCCCGGTTTCTGAACAGAGCTCCACCACCATCTCCCGCTTTATATTCAATTCACATGAACAAACACAAGTTGAACCAGAATTCGTGCCGCTTGTACGATAGATGTCCACGTACCGAAATTTACCAGTTACGCTTACGCTTTTCTATACAACTTGCATACTGGCATTAAATTTCCTTTTGTCAACTTTCACCTGTAATTTCTTAGCCTTAAATGTTTACCAATCGAAATAAAAGTCCTTAATATAGTTATCGAATTAGATGTACCCCACACAATACATACAAAGACGCATTGCTTGGTCGGACACTTTGAAACATACCGAGTGAGTCAGAAGTACATATTTTCTCGATTTGACTTATGCGTACCCGAATGACGGACCCGAAATTTGATCAATTTGACCCTAACCTGACCTAGTGTTAAATGAAGTGGTCGACCACTTCTACAATTATGGTGAGCTGCTCGAGTGAGATTCTCGTGAGTTATAAACTTTGACCTTCAGTAGCTTCATTTTAAACCTTCTTCCAATAAGATCGATCAAACCGATCAGTGGTGGCATCAAGTCAAATAGGGGGAAATACTTCTGACTCACCCTGTATATTGTACCAATAATACAAGGATTGTCCAACTAATTTGGTAATAAGGACAAGAAGTTTGCACGGATTTGAATCACTAAAGCATTATTTTGAGTCTGATTCAAAATAGCATGTGCCGTCAGATCGAAAACAATTATTTGAATTTAATAAATTATAAGCCTGAGAGGAATTGTTACCACGGAAGTTGCTACAAGTCAGCTCACAGTGTATCTCTTATCTGAGTACCAACAGCTTGAACGTTCTACTGTTCGTCGCGGTGATGCTAGGAAGATTGACGATATTAACAGCACACTGGATCCACATTTAGTGCAAAATGTATGTCTCACATTTTTTTTCTGCTAACCTACAGGTTCAAGTGTGCAGTAGATAGACCATTTTCGTAACAGGAAATTCTTTTACGACACGAGTGTACGGCACCTTTGAATAGAAGGGCACGAGGAAGTGAGTCGTGCATTTCCTACAAATGTAGTTTCCGGAGTACAAACATATATCATCAATCTTACAAAAAAGCACGCAAACATCGATGTAATTTACCTAATGGTACATCGTAGTCGTAATTTTAGGATTCAATTGAGGATACAAATGTTCAAAGATGCGGATGCGAAAGACTCCGATTCCGACTTCTAAACTCGAGCCGTAATCGTTTTTTTTTCTCCTTAAGCGAGACTATAATTCTTATTAGGTCCGACAGTTCTTTAGTGAAATGGTTTTTTAGTGGAGTTGTTGTGGAGTATGCACTACATACATTCAGGAAAACAGTTTATGCTCCAACTGGAACTGAACTTCGGAGATTTCAACTTGACTTTGAACTTGACCGGGTTTGACCCTGTGAATTTTTTATAAAAGAATGAGAAATAATCAATTCTTAAATCAGGTATTTCTCTTAGACTCCTTACTGGCAGAACAATTCAATTTATTTAATATTGATAATTCGAGTAATATAACTCACACAGAAATAGGGTGATACACAAATGAGAGCCTACTTCGACAATAAAGCCAAGAATTGTCAATCAAGAAAGACCTTACCAGAATTGGGTTCGATATGTAAGACCATGTTCAGTTCAAAAATAGCCTACTGAGAGAGAGAGATCAAGATATTAGAGTTTGGAATGCCGGTACCTTCAGACCGGGAAAACCATTTTTATTTAAAAATGAAAAACGAGGGCTTGGCTATGTTGGGCTAACACCTTAAGTCGATACAAGTTATCCAACTTTGTATCCCTCGACCCTATAATGCTTGTTTCCTGATACAGCATATGTTAGCTTCCGGTAAAAAAAACTCTATATCTGAGGCCGAAAGGTCAACGTCATTCTGATAAGGTCCTTCAATGTAAATCTCATACTATAAAATTACATAATTATTTGAAAAAAAGATTCAAAAGAAATCATAGATATCATCATTCTCATCGACTGATTCTCCGCTGACCTCATCATCTCCCAGATAATCCCATATTTTATCATTATCCTCAGCCTCATAAATGCTTGAGTTTGTAAATCCGGAAACTGAACTACTGTTAGCATGGTGGGCGGCCATGTCAGATGACGGGTTGGAAATTGAAGGATCTCCATCCAAGTCCAGCTCATCTCGAAACAATGGCGGAGCATATCCTCCGTTCATATTGAATGTGTGAATCAAATTGTTGATGCTAGGTGGACTCACCATGTCCGAACTATTTCGCTCACAATCACGAACTTGTTGGTAAGAAAGTCGAAACCCTATTGTAGTGTTTATTCCATGGGTTTGTCTTAGAGTTTGGGCCTCCATCAATTCCGACGTTTTCACGGACAGTGAAATCATGTTTGACCTTACGGTGGCTGTGAGGGATTAACAAGTCAGGCCAATGTCAAATATATGAGAAGTTGTAAATGCCGAATTAGGAAAAACCGTCAACATATTAGAAAGACCGATGAATTGTTGTATCCTCTTATTTTTACGCCATTAAATAAAATAATTAAGAGATCGTTAATCGTTAGAGACACTTCTCAAATCATGCATCGAAACAAGGACAGTCCTTCTAACTCGGCAAATACGGTAACTGGATATATGCACGTACCAAAAATCGGCTGATTGTCAGTTTCGCCAGTATTAGGAGACAGCTTCCCTCCGCAGTATCGGTCCCACGATGATTTGATTTCCTTATTTACTGGGGCTTTCTTGACTGGAGCTGGAGCTGGGGCTCTTGCTGGCTGGCGTCGTCGAAAGAAAAGTCTTCCATGTCTTGTGTTCGAAGACACATCTCTTCCGTCCGGAATTAATAAATAATCCATACCACATATCGCTGAACCAGTCCCAGATCTATAAAATTATTCATAAATCAAACAAATCCAAGAAAAACAACATCAGCAAATGGGAACGATTCGTTCTTTAAGTTAAAATGGTAACATTTTGAATACCTGGTCTGAATATCAGCTGTGGCCCTAACACTCTTTCTCAGATTGAAGTCTCCAGGAATTGACTCATAAATAATGCCGCAGACGCCTTTACCAGGACGAACGCAGATTTGGTAATTTTGACCGTTCAGATATCGTGATCCCTCAAAATTGAATGATTTGATTATACCCTTCTCTCCCAAAAAGTATTGCGTGCAACCCTCAGGAGCTAAAACAAGGAAAAGCGTATTTAATTCGTAATCTTGACATATTTTATTATTAAATATTTGAACTTTTCTATCCTTGTAAGCTACTAAAACCTTAGTCACAAAAATTCCTAACTCAGAATAAAAATTAGTTTCATTCCATCGTAAGTCTTAAA
>JAQFYE010000994.1:0-26893 GCA_034694305.1 Protaphorura glebata | reverse complement strand
TACAATTACAATTACGTAATTGTAATTGTATTTTGTAATTGAAATTACAATTACCAATGTAATTGACTCAAGTCTGGGATAACATGGATTGAACGCTGAACTGAACTGAACTTAAGGACTAATCAAGAATGTCAACAGTTTAATTCCTTTTTAATGTCTGTAATTAGAAATACAAGAGAGTAGTGTACAATTATATTATGCAATAATACATGGCAATAATACATTTTTATTTTAAACAAAAACATGAATCACGTGGATATAGAGTAAATATCAGTTTGACTTTCACAACTCAACGAACTCGCTCTTCACGTTCTTGTGATTCAAACTAGGTATTCAGAATGCCATTGACTGTGCTCGGTTGGAGTGACCAATGGGGTCATGGATATGGGGGTCAATCCAGTACTTGGCAAGTCTCCCCAATCCAACTATACTGTCAAGAACCTTTGCCTCCCTCCGCTCGCCAGAACAATCAGGGGAGGTCGCGCTAAATGTGAGATACGCATTTTGTAGAGTATCTTATGGCATATCTAGGGGGCTATTCCGCTTGAAAATTGTTGCGCTTAGCGGCGCTGACGGATCGATTCGTAGAACCACATCTGATTGTACCGGAAATAATAAAATAGCGCCAATTCCAAAAGTCAATTAGAACTAACAAGGGAACCTCTCCAAGTGTTTGTAGAATTTCGACCTGGAAATTTTTCTGCAAGTTCATTCACTCATGCTGTCATAGTGTGCGCAATATCTCGTTCCGGTTTTGCCGCAAAATGCTCTAAGTGACCTCATGAGGTCAAGATGTGATGTACATAAATGGGGATTGCGAAACCATATCCGCAAAAGGCCTCACTTTTAACACACACAAATGAGGCCTTTTGCGGACATGGATTCTCAATCCATATGTACATTACATCTTGACCTGTGCAGGTCACTTAAAGCCTTTTGCGGCAAAACTGGCACGAGATATTGAACACATCGCGTTAGCATAAGTGAATGAACTTGAGAAATGACCAGAAAAATTTCCAGGTCGAAATTCGACGAACTCTTGGAAAGGTTCCCTTGTTGGGAGGAACACCCTGAGTTGTTGTGACCAGTACTGGGTTTATGAATTCATAAGAAAATCCAGGATCCGGTCATAGATGGTGATGAGAATCTGTCATGTACAAGAAGCAACATATTTTGTTCGCCCACAGTAGATGGTTCCCTATCAATGTACTCTTCTGATAAAGTAACAAGACAGAAACTTTCTGGTTTGAGAAATTTCATGGAATTTAGCAATTGCCTCGGCTTCCATGTAGAGTTTGAATCACCTGAGTCTGAGAACCTATATACGCGTATCACTTTGTGCGAATAAAGTTAAAATTGTGCTGAATCGGTACATCATTATATTCCTTACCTAAAGGAAGAGGCACAAACCATATGGGGAAACGTACGCCTTTGGAAATCGCTTCCATTTCTCTATGTTGTCGGCTGTGTCGACCTGAACAACTTTTGTGAAGGACCTACCCACAGAAGTCTAATTAACCGATTGGCCGCTAAAAATACGTTGTTTAGTATGTGCTATGCCGTACAGAGACTTTCACCTTTGTTTTCACTCGCTTTCACTTTACGCACTAACCGGGATATATTTACCTGCCAACCGGGTAAACTTTTGAGGGAAGGACCTTCACAAAAGTTGTTCAGGTTGACAACGCCGACTACATATAAGAACTGGAGCGATTTCGAACGGTATACAATTTCCCATATGGTTTGTGCCCCCTCCTTTACATGAAATCATTTAATTCATATCTCGGTTTACAGAAACTTGTTATTACTACATACCTTAATCAACATCAGAAAATTTAAACAAGTGAGCCCTCAAATTAAGGGAGTGAGCAGAAAGTCATTCAGAAGAGCAATAACGCTAATTGGAATTCGAGTCTGGAAACGATAGCATTAAGGGTGCACGCTCTGGACCCTAACTTCACCACTGACCGTACAAACGAATATTTTGTTTTCAAATTGGAGAAATTATTTCTCGAAGAAAAAGATACGCTATCCCCCCCGGGATCCTTTCACAAAGCTTCAGTGAAAATATGAGAAGAATCCATTTGAGGATGTTGGAGATAAATGGACCCGTGTGGATAAGTCTCGATTTACTGCCCATGCCTATAACAAGGGGACTCTAATGAGACTTTCCGAGACGGGTCGATTTATATTCGACATCCTCAAATGGATTTTTCTAAAATGTGCACTGATGTTTCCTGAAAGGAATCCGGGGTTCGTAGCGTATCATTTTCTTCGAAAATTAATTTCTCGTATGTCGAATTTTAAAACAAAATATTCGTTTGTACTGTCAGTGGTGAACTAAGGTCCAAAGCGTGCATCCTTAAAGACTACGTTATTCCTCGGGTGGGGAATTGGTTGCTTTCCGGCAGTTCGTCCATGTATGAATTTAGAGAATGGAGGTTGGACACACTTCTTATAAGTACAAAAATCTCAAACTTCCTTTTCGAAAACTAGTAATGCTGAATTTTGTGCACAAGAAAGAAATTTGAAGGTTTGACCCAAAACATTCCCGGAGAATTCCCGATAAATTCCACTGAATGTTCCAAAGGAACTTATATTTATGCCCGGGTTGAATTTATTTCTCCAAATTTGAAAAGTTGTTCGGGAATAAAATGCACATACAAATACATTATATGTATTCCCATTCCCACTACTTTGGCACGTCCGGTGGAGTAGGGCAGGAGTAGTCGAAATATCCATATAATTGATGGTGTAACCAAACAGTCAGTTTCAATTGATTTCTTCCAAGACAAGTCGAATAGTACTAAGAATTCAAACGATTTGTTCATTTAAATCGATTAAAGAAAGACATCGTTATAGGGTCACATAAAGATCGACTGCTAGTGCAAAAACTGTTAGAGTGTCCATTCCGCCGCTATGGGCAGAAATAGGTCAGCTACTTCAACCCAAGGAGACTAAACAAATTAACCAAATTCTGCCGTCAGGAGGTCCCGCAAATCCAAACAAACGAAAATTACAACTTTTTGAACGTCATCGTCTGGGAGGAGTTTATCTTCCTATAGACATTTCGGATTTTATTTTTAGTTTTTTGCCCTTTTTCGGACTTCGATCTCCAAGTTTCCCTGGGTGAAAGTGGTAAAAGTCTATTTTCTCGCCGCTGTCGAAATAAAGGTAAACGTTAGAGGTACTAATCGATAATACTTATGGTGCCTAATTTCGATCCACACATTAGGCCGAGTTATACTGAAAAAATTTTATTAATTAGAAAAATTAAAAGTATGGGTACAATTCTAAATAATAATTATATCACAAAACAGAGGGAATAGACGTCAGTACGGAATTTTAGGTCTCCAGTGTCAAGAAGATTCAGAAAACAATCTCCAATTTATGTAGTCATGTATGAGCACGGAGAGTAAACCAAGACAATATACACACTCACGGACCTTGCCTCAAGTCCCTCAGATTTGTTACGTGTGAAGTGAAGTGTGGGTTAAAAATTATGGAAAGGAACCATTGCAAGCCTGTGGCCATGAGATTGGACACACATGCATGTCTTAAATAATTATTTTTCTTTGTGACACTTTTATGGTGAAGGCGAAGGGAAGAGAAGTTGAAAGAAAATCTCCAACCGTTCAGACCGAGTAAGATTCTGCCCTTTTTTGGTATTCTGTGGACTGAGAAACAATAATGAACTGGAGCAATTCATCCAAAAAAAGTTAATTTTAAATTCACAATCCTACTCATTCCCTCATTCCTAAAGCGTTTCTAATAAATGTTATTTTAAGCTAATCTGACGATTCTGTTGGAGAGTGCGCTGCACCTGCGCTGCGCCGGCACCCTATGTATTACAGTACCGAATAAAACAATTCAGCTGAAATGGTGACAAATATATTGTCCTAAATCACTCGTAGAAAGAGAGATATATACTAGAAAGAATGTAAAATTAGACTGAACACTCGGGCCTGGACTTTTTATTAGAATTTATGAGTTACAGAATTGCTTCAAAATAAATAAAAACGATAACAGTGGTGGTTTATTACACAATAATTTGTTTTGGACGTATAGGTTGTAGAACCATGGGAGAGACATCCGGTCATAAAATGAGGCAATTAATTACATTTCCTTTTTCTGTACGGGGCGGTCCGCAACTCACCCGAACTATTCCAAATTAGTATAGATTCATACTTTTGTCTGTCGAATGGACAGGAGGAGAAGGACACCTTTCCTGTAGCAATTATACCAAGGTGTAATATACGAATACGAAGTAATCATTTCAGTCAGACGCCTTCCAAGTTGGGGAACAGATCGGGGGCGGTGAATAATTATGAACCACCCGGTACATGTGTAATGAGCTAGAATTTGTTTGATTAGTGAATGAACATTCTGTGAATTATTTATTATTAATGGAAATACGAAAATTACTTTGTAAAGGTCAAATTATTTATTCAAGGAAGAATTATCAGTAGAAAAGTCAATTTTTTCTGACTCCAAAATTGTGCCAAATTAATTCCAAAATAAATTCAAAAGTGTTATAAAACATTCATAATTGATTAACGTATGTAATGAATGTTCAAATTGAAATTTTGAGAATGTATAATAATTTCAAGGTATCATTAAAATATATAATGACATTATTTTTTATTTGCAAAAGAACATGCTTAACACCAATTGTTCATATAATCCCGATAACAGGATGCATGTACGTATATTATATAATTACTTATATTACTAATTAATTCTAATAATAATTATTACATAACACACTTCACTTTTAATGATACAGTAACAATAAAAAATGTCTTGAATTATTAAAGCTTAACTAACTTAAGATTTGGCACAAATGGTTAAAGCGAATGGCATTCAAAATTGTAATATTTAGAATAAAAGTTATATACTTATTTTTGAAAGCTGACACATTTCAGAATGATCAAATCTGCGATTGGTATTGTTCGGACGGAGCGTATAGTCGTAGACAATCGCGAAAACAATTGTTGCGTGTACGGTGATAGTAATAAGGGACGAATGAAACTTCAACACCATGTGTCCTTGTCAATAAAATTGAATAAAATACCGATTTGTGATTATTTTATATTATTTATCTGAGCAGGACATATCTTCGAAATGAAAATCGAGGCATTCGCAGGGTCACTCTCACGCTCTCACTCTAACACTCAGAATCAGAATGTCCGTATTTTCAATCAATCGTAGTGTTTTGAAACTATAATACCGGACACGAGGGTACTTTCATAAAGAATGAGAATGTATTTTTGGCTCCAGCGTTTTAGTTCAATTCAGAAATATAAATCTGAATGGAAATGACTGTACTGAATGACAACGAACGCCAAATAACATTGACAATATGTTTCAAGTATTTACGTACACGATGTAGAATATAATGTCTACGTAAGGAATTCAACCAGAATGTTAATTAAGACAGCCTCTGACGCCAGATTTCTTCAATTCTTATGGCATTTTGAATGTTTGCGTAATTCTTTACACGCTTGTTGTTGAGTATTTTATTACATTATTTATGCGTAGGCGTATGTATACTTTGCATTTCTTACTGTCTTCGAGCATTAATATGTAATGATTGTGTCTCCCACAATGCAATACAATCTAAGCACGTTTGTATTATGAAATCGAATTACTCAACTCTATCTGCATTTGATTAGGGTGACACCTCCGAATTAGTGTAAAGAGGGGCACATATCGTTGTGCTCCATCGCACAGTCTAATCCTAAGGAGATCGGTGGAAACCTGTGATCAACGATGTGTGGAGATTCCGATTGAAGATACAATTTATTATGCCAGTGTATATTTTTCTTCTGAACGAAGAAAATATTTGACCATATTTAGTAAAAAGGAAATCTGTATTAAAAGACGTGATACTGAAGTGTCCATGAACGATACTCACAATGGAGCGGTTCAAGAACATGAGCAGGATTTTCAGGCTCAGGGTCCATTGACCCTGAGCCTGAAAATCCTCAGGAACTCAGGACGAAAAGGAAATTGAGTTCAAAAAAATGAATGACCAATGTTTGGAAGGACGTCAAGCAGAAAGATCCACTCCTTCAAACCCTACGTCGTCTATCAAAGATCAAACTCCATGGTAAAGTCGTGTGATTACGAGCCCGCTTCCCTTGCAGTTATTAATGGAGATAAAGTCGTAGACGCAATGACCGTCATGGCAGGCACACTTGCTTATAAAGCAGATGAACTGGCTGAGTACGTAAAAGGAAGGTAATTCCTCCCATTCCTAAATGTCGCTGTCTCGAGAAGTCTAAAGCGACACCGGATTTGAGCGACTGGTCAGATAAAGATGAAGACGAGAGCAAACCGGCGAAGTAAATTGGATGATTCGACTTGAAAAAACCTACGAAGTTAGAATTGGAAATATTAAAGGACACAAAAAACCCAAGACCGTCTACGCCCAGGGATCTTGTACATATCAATGACTAATGTTGGGAAGGATATCAAGAAAAAGATCCAATCCTTAAAACCCTGCGTTGTCTGTCAAAACTCGGTGGTAGAAAGGTGTGATTACGAGGTTGCTTCTCTCCCTTTGGTAAAAAGAAATGGGCCAGAAATCCATGCCATCCATTTTCGACGGCTTTTGAATTATTCGCTTTTATTTTCAAAGCTATTCCTATTAAAAATGCTATAAGAAATCTTACACACTAATAATACTCAAAGGGGATTGAATAAAATGTGCGTTCTTTTCAACAGGAAGTGCACACTCTCAACAAGGAAAAAGGACGAATGAGAAAACAAACTGCCGAGTCCGTTCAGACTGAATGCAAATTTGGTCTACAAGGACGCAAAACTATCAGATATTATAGGAAACAACTTTGTTCTGACCAAATTACGTCGAGTGCTCATTGGCCACAAGATTATGAAAACTTGTTTCAGACTCAACCAATTGAAAGTGCCATTCTTTTTGGCCCCGCTGGAGTGTCGAAAACCCGAATTGTGTCCGGAATTATCAAGAACTCTAAATTACCCTCCTTTTTTTTTGATCACGCTCACCTACGTTCAAAATTGCAAGGCGAATCTGAAAAACTAGTAAAAATGCTTTTTGACACAATACACCCGAGTAAACCTACTGTCATTATCATGGACGTGTGCGAGACAATTTTTGGACAGAGAACTGCCAATGGCGTAACGGGCAGTAAGAAAGTCTTTTTAAATGAAGTGACCCGCGCGAAAATAAACAACATAGTTTTTATCATTACAAGTACAAATATAGTCGACGAACTTGACATAGCTCGACTGCGAAGAATGGACTATAAACTTTATGTCGGGTTTCCGAATTCAGCCGAGAGGTCTCGACTGTTAATCAAATTCCTTGATGATGATGAACGTAATATAACTGAGGCGGAATTCAGCAGCTTTGACGGACATATCCAATACATAAAACCCTACGCCGTTGATCAAAGATAAAACTAGCTGATGAAATGGTATGATACGAAGTCGCTGGTTCTAAGGCCAAACCATACAGACATCCGCATGAAAATTTTACCCCCTGACTTGAAGTCAATTGGATCCACCATTTATACTCCTTCTACCGCATTTGCGGATGTTGAAGATTTACTCACGTCCGATTATTGCGTATTTGATTTAGTGGTTATTTTATACGTAGAAAAAATTTCAATACCTGCCATTCCTTACTGTCACCCTCTCAAGATATCTAAACCTACACCCGATTCGAACGACTCATAGATGACGAGGAAGACGAGAGCCAACCGGTGAAGAAAATTGGTAGAACCCAGCAGAAGGAACCTGCGAAGTTAGAATTGAAAATATTAAAGAACACAAAACCCAAGACCGTCTACGTCCAGGGATCTTGTACATATGACATTCAAAAGATATGACTCCATGTGTCATTCTTTAAACTTGTGAATTTTGTTTCAAAATGTTTGATTTTGTTATCCAACCCGGTTTCCTAATTGCCGCAGCTAATTATGAAAAGACGAAAAAAATCTCGAAGCAGATCATTATAGATAGAAATACATCCATATTCTTAGCTAGTTCTTTTAATTGACTTAATGCGGTCAGGAATTTCAGCTTCCACCGTTGTCAGTGGCCCTAATAAATGATGGTTCGAGCTCTATCAATAGAATTCATGAAGTACAAAAAATATTAATGAAAACCATGGCCACAATAAAAGAAATTGTATGGCAAAAATATTCTTGCACGGATTGATTACATTTATTGGCATTATCTTTACCCTCTACAATTATATATACATGAAATCATCAATGAATTTTACCAATGAAGTAAGGCAAATCTGTCAATTATACCTTGTACTATATGTATGCATACTATATGTTTGCAGTGCCTCTGCCTCTCAATTCAATTATGTGAGAGTTCTTGACCGCAGTCTGTCATTTCCAACTCGTAGAAGGCGATAATCCAAAACTTGCTAAGCGGGATGCGAGCAACTTATCAGATGACGATGAAGACGAGAGCCAATCGGCGAAGAAAATTAGAAGAACCAACCATGATAGAATTATAAATATCAAAGGAAACAGAAAACCCAAGACCGGCTACGTTCAGGACTCTTGTGCATATGTTGAGAACGATACCAAGCAAAAAGATCCAACCCTCAAAACCCTACGTCGTCAATGTAACAGATTTGACCGAGATTGGACTTTGATTTTGTGAACACGTTGAGAACTACATGCCAAGATGAAACTGCATTTCTTTGTCTGTGAAAAACAAAAATCGTATTTGAACTATCTCAAACCCCAATTAATTTTTGAACAGAAATCATGCCTGGTTCAAATAGACTTCTCCGAGGACCATATAATTAGTAATTCAAGATTATGGCAGATCTACCGATGAACTAATGCACTTCGGTGAGTTAATTTCTCGGAAAAGGTTTTGCAATAGGTGAGCGTTTGACTCACGATGCGGATACGGTCGCTTCTATTTGTTTAAATTTATGGAGAAGTTGAAAATTGAGTTCGAGGTATAGAAGGTTTATTACGTCTGACGACTGTGCCGGTCAATATGAATATTAATAAAGTTTTGCGAATTTTTAATGGGCAAGATTATCGCGTAGCGGCCGAGCGGCACCTCACTGCAACTGCGCATGGGAAAAACGCATGCGATGCATTTGGCACAGTTCCAAAAATATGCCCAAAAGTAACTTATCTCAGAGATAAAACTTTGATAAAAGTCAATGGAACTTTTTCACTTCTGCCAAATGAGTTTGGCGTCAACAAATCTTGAATTGCTTGCTACAGATGTGGAAGTTCTCGAACATGCATTGCCAAAGAATTTACAGGCAATATATAATCCTACTGAAGCCATTCCTAGCGTGAGGTACAATCAAACATTTATAGGAAAAAATGGGAAAATGGTCGAATCACGAATGAATGGGTTCGACTTAACTATACCAACAATAATGGGAGCCATTAATGAGACTTCAAAAACTGTAAGTCTCAACTCTGAAAACATTAAATTGCTGTTCCGGAATGTGAACATTGTGCAAGCGAAGTCGATGGATATTTTGAGAACTGTTTTTTTTCCAACATATCTCATTGTCATCATCACTACAATTATCGGATATTCAAGATGAATTGGAGCATTTAAGAGTTGGACGATTTACCCTCAAATTTTTGTAGGTAAAATTGTTGCAATTTCAACCTCGTACATAAAAAATTGGTGGAATCTCGTTTTCATTAAGGCTTATAGATTCAAGAGTAACTGGAATTAATGCTAAAGGCCATTCTATTAGAATTTTTATGAATGTGCCGGTATGGAGTAATCTCGTATTTGTCCAGCGACAGCTAGCGGTTAATATGGCTTTACGCGAAATGGGCGTAGAAAATTTATGTCAACCCCAAAGTTCGTTGTGCAAAGATCTGACACTACGACTCTCGTCAAGATCGATCACTGTGCCATAACGTCAACAGAAACGATGAAGTGTGACAAAACCGCGTTTAACTCTTCCAGTCACTGCTGGCCGCCTACAAATTCATGTGGTTTTATACACAGTACGATTACAAAAAACTAATGGTAAAAAATACACCCGCTGGGTACTTAATCAGTGCGATGGATGAAATTGTAATTAAAAACCACCACGACTACATAAACCGACAACATTTTTATGACAATCCTACTTCCGCCTTTCCACTCATTACACCAACTTCTTCCGATTCCCCACCTCAATCTTCCTTGCTTCCGATAGACACTCTTCCTTAGCCGGAACTTCTCCTCCGATTACCTCAGTTCCACCCTGTGCTTCCTCGCATTGTACAGATCCCGCTCAACCTATCCCGTCCATACTACTTCTATTGGTGACAACCACGGTCTTCAACTTTCTCCTGAATTTCCCCCAGTTCTACCACATTTTTAACGCTTGAACTGATTGTGTCGATCTTACACTTTCTTCTAAATCTAGACTTTTTGCTAATTACCAAGCTCTTTTTCTTGATTATCTTTATTATCTCTCCCCTGTACGTTCTTCTATGCTAATACCCTGTCGTGAGACATACGGACTCTTACATTCTACTGTAAAATCCCAACTTTTAGTAATTGGTTCGCACATTGTTGCTCTTCTCACTGCCCATACACGGCTGCGCGCTTCCTATATAGTGGCTGGTCAATTTTGACACTTCGTCTTCATTTACGGATAAACTTGTCATCAATATAAAATATGCATACAAAACTTTAGTTCCAACTACCACTTCCACCGGCTTTTTTTTAAGACTAAAGCGCCGTAATCATGATCTTTATGTTACAACCACATTTCCTTGGAACCCGCTTCGATCTACATCTTATCACGATTCTTCCTGAATTCTTTTTTTTCCTATTTTTCATTTTTTCACCACACTTACGCTTTGCGGAACAAAGCCGTCGCGCCCCGGCCGATTGTTCGGGAATTTTTACCATTGCTTTTCCTCTAGTTAAAACTTTACTGTCACACGCCTACACGTCAGTGCATGGAAATAGTTGTCACTCGTTTCCCTCCTATAACCTTTCCCACAAGTTCCCATTCCTTCGTCCACATGGACGGAAAGCACACACAACCCCATTCATATGCTTTCTCGTCTTGATTGTGTTAACAAATTTCGCAAGCTGTTTGAGCGGTCACGGAATGGCCGTTGGTTTAGAAAACTCATAAATGCTAATTTTGAAGTAACCTTTCAGCTCATCGGTTCCATTTTAAGCCATGCCCCATTTTAATTGGACTATCCGGTGATGGAACCAACAGATTTGAATTTACATGTCTGAATTAATGTAGGCTACTCTTACGCGTTCTAAGAAACGGTTTCACGTATTCATGACGTAAGTTTTGAGAACATTTAGAATAGGTGAATGTAATCTTTCGCTTTTTTGGGGACCTAGAATGAAGTCGCCCATATGTCACGGCGCTATTTTTCTAGCTGCCGTGCCAAAAGTGACATCAGGCAGGGAAAATGGTATTTCGTGTTTACATCCAAAATGACGCTTTCCTAAAATGGAGTTTGAAATATGAGCGTACGAATTAGTCATTTCTGCAAGTCCTAGAATAGCAATCCTACCCTAAACTGTGTACAGTTGGGATAGGATAAAACCGCCGAGTTTTAGGGTTAAAAAAGTCGTTTGCCATCTTAGACTCAGGTCCTCAACATCGGACTAAAGCCGGATCATTGCCAACTGATCCGACTTCAACGAACATCTATCTAAAAATAAAAACATCTCCTTCGCACTGAAACTAGAACGAGCTCTTTATTTTCACCGCACAAAATCATTGTACAGGGTGAAACATAGGTTAGAGGAGTAAATTTCCATTTACTCACACCATACTTTGAGGGTAGACATGTTGTCCATAAGATCTGGAAAAGTGTATGGACTTACAACCGCATCCACACAAATTCGAAAAAACAAGAAATTAGTTGTAAGCGTATTTAAAATTCCAAACTACACCAAATGAGTATTATCTCTTATTCTTGTCTGGTGAAGGTTGCTACAATCCAAGTCCATCCGAGGGGTAGACCTAAGCAAGTCAGCAGGCAGGACTTTTTGAAGCACCAAACACCAGCTCAATCGTCGAATGAATCAGTGGTCGGTTATCAATATCCAGGTACTTGACAGGCTGTTGAACCCAAAGCTAGGGTTGGTAAACCTGGGTTGAATGTCGCTGTTTATTCCTGGTGTGAATCATTTCGCTGGTGTCAGCTTCGGCCAGGTGCTGATAGAAGGACCCATAATTCGGGGAGAAAGTTATGTAGTTGCACGCGGTAAGGGAGAAAATAGCGTTGTGGCCTCTTGCTATGTTTGTATCTACGGTAATGTGTCTTACGTTAACAAATTAACTTGTTAATATTCCAGTTAAAAGAAGTGACACCAAGTTTGAGTACATGAAGCAAAATGCCGAGTACTGGTACAATCAACGAAATAATGGTGGAATAATTGGGCCACAGACATTGCACAACCTGGCCATCGCCTGGCCAGTACATCCAATTGCTGCATGCACAAATTCATGGACTTGAGCGGTCTGTCTGAGGTTGGAGTACAACTGCATACAACTGCAACCACATTTTAATTTTCTGTAATAATGTCGAGATGGATTATACATCTCATGTGTTACGACAGACTAAGGTAGAAAAGCATGCAAGTAACTAATCGGGGCTATTCAATGTGACGTTAAAGTTTCACAATTATGTTCCAGGTAACGAATTTCTTAAATCGTGTACAGTGGATACTCTTAGCGACTGTAGCTACATTTTGTTGGACGTATCGTTAATGGTCGGCAACAAGCAGTGCGCTCATCTCTTCCCACAAAACCGTCTTGCTAAACCAGGAGAAACAATTGACAGAGATGGTACAAAAAGATCAAACAGTCCACAATAACTGCCGAATCCCTTTAGACTAAATGAAAATTTGGTCGACAAGGACGCAAAAATGTCAGATATCATAAGAAATGAATTTGTTATGACGAAACTACAAACGATAAAAATTTAGAACTGAGATCTGTAGGTTAATTTTTACTTTCACTTGCCAACTTTTGTCAAGAAATCAAAAAATTCAGAGGTTGAACATTTTTAGTTCTCGCCCACAGAAATTGGTCCATTCAATGCAGCAGCCGCTCATGCAAAGAACACGGAAATGTTTGAGGGCGGACAAGAAGGTGAATGCGATGGAAGGCCTCCGCCCTCGCTAACCCGAGCACCGATCCCTACAATTGGAGTGTTCACGTCGGTCAAGGCGTTTCTCGAAGATTCCCTAAATCGGGCCAAGGCGTACAAATTGTCGGACAATAACAACAAGCCATTCTTTAGAGAGGACGGACTTTCCTACTCTCTTGGCATCCAAGCCGAGCATTTCCTACGGGTCGGATTTGATGAAATGTCAAATGTAAGTAAAAGAAAACCGTTCCCCAAATACAACTTCCTATTTTTTTCCATGGTTACAGGTATGGAAAGTGTATTTCAAACGTGAAAACTTTGCATTCTGTTACAAAAATTTTGTAACTTGGAATAAATTCAATTCTAAATGCAAATCATGTACCAAAAGATTTCACCCTCTTTTGGCAAATGCCAAAGGAGCAGATGTGCATCCTACTAAATATTAGTTAATCCAATAGCTTTTAAGAAGGCAGAGTTTTAATAAAATCAGCCAAGAAATTATCGGTCACACGTGGCCATACATGTTATCCGACTTGGGATGTGAAAAGCCAAAGGGAGAGTTAAAAATAAGAGAGTTGGATTTTGAATTTACTGAATTCTTTTGTATTGAATTATCTTATGATTTTATTAATTTTTTCAGCACTTGTTTTAGTTTTAGGATTTAAGACACAAAGAGACAGAGACAATTAAGGAGTGGTAGTCAGTAACTAGAGTCCAGACTAAACGGTTCGGAAAATAAAGTCCAGTACAATCGATACAACGAAAACAAGCATTTCGTCTAATCCATTTTTCGTCCTATTGAATCATTTAATTCACTGCACTTGATGAGTTCATCCTAGTAGTTATTAATCGTCAGTTCACCACATATTTTTGGAGCAGTCGGTTCGGCCCCTAGTGTCAAAATAAATTATTATTGACACTACAACCGGACACTAAGAACCTTAAAAGTGAAATTTCCAGTTGGAAATTCTGTGGAAAAGTGAGAGGGAAATATTTATGTGGAGTGACTTACTCGGACTTGTTTTAGTATTAAGTAATTGACTCGGACTAGATTTGGTTGGAGAGTGGTTTGAAAGACGCAGAGCAGAAGCTCCCACATTTTTGGTTAGAACCATGGCGTTCTGACCCTGGTACGGAATTCATTCTTGTTGATTGCTCTTACTTATTGTGTCTTGAAGAAAAATTTGGAAGATTAGTTGACGAAGCACACTTTTGCTTTGCGGAACAAAGCCGTCGCGCCCCGGTCGAATGTTAGGAAATTATTTTTTCCCATTGATTTCCCTATAGTTAAAACACCACTGTCACACGCATACACGCCAGTGCATGCAAATAGTTGTCACTCGTTTCCCTTCTAAACATTTTTCCACATTATGTTCCCATTCGCATGGACGGAAAGCACACGCGATCCCACTCCGATGCCTTCTCGTCCCGTCGCTCAAACCAGTCTCTGTCACATAAAGCATATTACATAAACAAACACATATATGACACACGCACACTCTTTCTTAAAACACACCCACTTTATCCAGTTTCACAAACTATGTAATAACCACTCCTCCATGCCTTCAACATGGACAAAAATCAGTTAACTATACGATCCTGTAACCCAGTACGACCACCTCATAAAATTAGTCTTCATAGTACTAAATCAGATACCATTCAATATAGTGCTAGCATAAAGAGATGTATTTACTCCGATCTGCTCTGACAAGATGGGGAAAGAGTAAATCACAACTCGGACATGCAAAAGCAATAAAAATTAATAGAATATTAAATTTATTACAATGTTTTGACACTTCAAAGTGTCAAGATAAAAATTATGGTCGCCAGACCCTAGTACACTAAAAAAAACTCTCACCTCCTCGATCCATCTAACTTTAGTATAAAACCGAAGGATCCCTTCAAACTCTTCGCACTTGGTTCTGTACTGTCACTAAAAATCGAGGCTGCTGCGGTGTTACCAAAGACTCCTATTTCCTACTAAAAGCTTTAAAGTGTTAACCAGACACAACTCGTTCTCTCATTCCACCGCTATACGAATTACACACAGGTACATGTCAAAGGCTGTATCCGGCGACAAGAACATGAAGAAACGCGGCAGACAGGGAATACCAGCAATCCCTCGAGACTCTTAGAAACTAGAGCAAAACTTGAGTGACATTCGACTTCGAACTCTAACAATAATCATAATAGGATTAACTATATAAAGTGAAATCTTGCATTCACCTTATCAGGTTAGATTCGAACAGAGTAAACTTAAGACCAAACTAGTAGAGTAAAAAGTTAACCACATGTAGTCGCTATTAGAAGTGTAATTTCCTTTGAGCTTAAGCTACGGCATGACCAATATCTTATCTAGACACCAATTTGATATAAATTATGTAAACAAAACCAGATCGGCAACTAAACACCTCACCTTTCACTTCATTTGGCTAACCACACGCCTTAGTTTCAGCGTCAAGGAGAACAAAGAACCCGAATAGTGAAATAGGTAATGCACTATCTTCAGTTTATCCATTCCGTATCACAATATTAATCGTGGAGTTGGAGAACTTGAATCAAAAAGTTTGAAATAAGTGAGTGTTTGACTCACGATCTTCTGTTGCGTTTGTTCAAATATATGGTGAAGTCGAGAAATCTTTTCTTAGGTTTATTATATCTCCTACGTTTGCGCCGGTCAATACAAAAATTAATAAAATTTTGCGAACTTTTATTTCATGAACCAGATTATTGTTACGGCCCGTTTGGCCAAGTCGGATCTCTCCGATTTTAATTCAGGTGTGAATTAAAACCGGTTGAATCCGGTTCATTCAATTGAGTTTGTTTATCCTTCCTTTTTCTGGATCTCAAGAGTTGAAACTCTTGAGAAAAACAAACTCAAGTTACGCACGAGCGATAGACGGGCTGGCATGTTTATGACCGGCAGAGACTCTGAGTTTCACCCTACGCATGGGAATGTCAAAGCCCAGAAAAAAGAGGATTGACGGAAAGGCCACGGGGTCTCGAGTAAAGAATCGGACTCCAAGTATTTATAATTGTCATTTAAAATCTGTTGAAGCCTTGTTTATGACCGTCCGGTCAAATAAGTCAATCCACCAGAATCAGGGGTTTTGAATCCCATTGATTTGTCGTCCCCAATTTAGTCCCAACCAATCCTGGGAGTTTGGTCTAGGATGTGACAGAAATCGGTGGGTGATTGTCAGCGGTAGTTAAGTTTTTGTCGTTCCTGGAGAATTAAATTAACTTTAGTTCTCTTGGAGCCCTCGTTTAGTAAGGTTCATTTCTGGGAGTTCGCTTAAAATTTCCCCTTTGTTTAAATTATATCGTTCAATTAACTTGATAATTTGTAAAACCATTTTCATTTGTGAAATTTATTTCTACTTAATCTATATTAAATCAGTGAAAGACACACGAGAGTTCGATTTCAAAGTCATTGTGAACGAGGGAAACTAGAGAGTGGGAGAGAAAATCCTGAGAGTACAGGGAGAATCATAACTGGGTACCAGGTAACAAACACCTCCTTATCAATTTAACAATCGCTCTATAACTTTCGACATCCTATCTTCTACCCAATTTACTATTCATGGGCAAGATCACGAGGTTAGGGAAGGTGTAGCCGCGGGGCTCACTCTTCCTCACTCTCACTTTAGACTCCCAGTCGGAGGGCCGTGGGGCCTCCGTCCGGGGAGGCCTTTAAAATGGTTTCAATGCTCCCTCCCATCCCCCCATAGCCATCCTAAATTTAGATATTGAAAGTTAGAGAGGAAGTCGAGCCGATGGGCCCCCTTCCCGAAATAAGAACGGCTTGGAAATCGTGACCTGAAGGGGCTCGTATCCATCTGCGCGGCCGAAACACCCAAATCGACCGTATGGGTTATTGGACCGCGGCGAGCTTTCTTCCCATTCTTTCATATATCTATTGGACGGGACATCATCGGGGCAGAACGAGACACAATCGGGACAGGAACATCAACTTTTGGTCAACTGACAGCAATCGGAGAGATCATAACATTATCACGTGGCACCTCACTGCAACTGCGCATGGGAAAAAAGCATGCGATGCAGTCGGCGCAGTACCAAAATGATGCCCAAAAGTAACTTGCCTGAGAGATGAAACTTTGATAAAAATCACTGGAACTTTTTCACTTCTGCCAAATGAGTTTGGCGTCAACATATCTTGAATTGCTTGCTACAGATGTGGAAGTTTACGAACATGCATAGCCAAAGAATTTATAGGCAATATATAATTCTACTAAACCCATTCTTAGCGCGAGGTACTATCAAACATTTATAGTGGAAAATGGGAGAATGGTCAAATCAAGAAAGTTTTTAAGTTAGATGCGCATGATGATTACGTCATTTACCCTGACTAAGAAACAGCTATACCAGACCCGCAAAGAGTTCAATTTGGCAAATTTGTGGCTGGTACTGTAGCGTCATGGGTTCAAGTCAATGTTATTAAATCAGCCGAGGACATTGAGAATCGTTACGAGGTGTCCTTCCTATGAAAATGGGCAACTCATCTACTTGGCCAAATGTTGAAACAATTCTTCAAACGACGTCAGCGGATATTATGGCCCGCTTTTGAACCACCCATAAATGCAACCGTCGGCTGTATGACTACTTAAGATCTTGCTTCTTTCTCCAGCACCAACCCCTTTACATTTACACAACCAGCACCTTTCTCCAGCACCAACCCATATACTTTTTTACATACCATTGCAGGTCACAGGGGTTAACATAAACATGATCAACAATATAAACAACAACTTTTTCCATTTTGCTGGGATTGTCCAGAACATAGTGGACCCGAGCATTCAACCCAGAAACTCAACGTTGTGACCTACGATGACCGCTAGAGGTCACAGCGGTCGATGCAGACCATTTGGGACACTGACCTGACACTTGCTGGATGGTAATCAGCAACATTAGCACGTACAAGAGGATAATTCTAATACAAACGACACTTGAGACAATTTGAATCCAGGCGCTTCTATTTTGAAGTTTTTTTTTGAAGCGCGGGTCGGAGTCAATTCCACTCGTGTGTAGAAAAGTTATTGGTCACCATGGGTTTAAAATATTATTTAGAGTTAAAGAGAGCAGGAAAAAAACAAAAGTTTAAATTTTAACACATTGAGATCATAACACTTTAAATCCATCCCCATGACAACGACCGCCTAGCGGCGCGGCAGCTGACCCGGGTTCAATTCCCGGTGGAGTCAATTACTTTTTTCAATTATTTCGACCTCGTATTTGGAAGTTTCAAAAAATGGCTCCCAATTCTTGTACTAGCAACGAGAAAAAATAATTGCTACCATTCTGTCATCGAGTGGACTTTCCTTGGTCAAAGGGAACAGTTAGTTCCAGTCCTCGGAAAGGGTAAAAGAATTCAACATCAAATTCTAAGTCAAGTACGAGAAAGTCGGTGTAATTGAGATGGTAGCCTCCATAGCTTAGTGGTAAGAGTACCTGCCCGGCAAGCAGGGGACCCGGGTTCAATTCCCGGTGGAGTCAACTACCTTTTTCAATTATTTCGACCTCGTATTTGGAAGTTTCAAAAAATGGAGTTTTCGTTTCTTGTTCCATAATAGTTGGATGGTTGTTATGCCGACTGGATTTTCCTTTTTATATAGGCTTGTTTTGAAAATTCCGATTTGAACGTGACAGCGACAGAGAAAGTTTTCAAGTTGGACGTTGTCAGTTAAGTTGATATTCGCAGTGGATTTTAATAGAATTATCCTAACTATTCTATAGTTCTCTTGCTTGGCCGAGTAATTCATTTCTCTTCTCCTCCTGCCCCCAGACCCACTCAATTTGTAACACATTTTTATCATTTCCAAAATTCATTCACTTAAAATTAGTTTGCTGTAGATATTATAATTATATTCAAAATCAGTTCGGAAATCCGGTTATAAAAAGTATAAATGAACGAATAGGAATTGCTTGTTCATTGCCTTTCAGTACACTTGTTTGTGCATTTCCAGAAGTCAATAAATCGCCTGTTTGTTGTTTTGTTGACGACGGCGGAGTTCTGTTCAGCAAGCCAAGAACAGCAAGTTCTGTCTAACCGAATGTTACCGAATGGCTTGATGATGACGAATGGGTTGATGAGTTGATATCCTGGTGCACATCTGCAAACAGATTAATAGTAATTTTGCAGGTTGAAAGATCACCCTGTAGATGTGACGTTATATGTACATATAGTATAGAGTGGGTGAGATATCTTAGAAACACTAATACTAATATTTTATTTCAATGCGTTTGGGCAATGTTACCAGCTATGAAGGAATGACCTTACCAGTTTGCACACCAAGCTCCTAATGGACAGTTGTAGACCTCATAATTGGATGATGGAAAAGTAAGTATCTTGGAAGTCTCAAATCCTCACAATTTGATTGAAATGCATGTCAATTCTAAAATTAATAAAATAATAACATTTCGTATTTCAAATAAAAAAATTCTGCTCTATGTATGGACAATTCATGATTGCACAAAACTACATGGGAATATGACTGTGAATCCTCCGAGTGCCGCATAATTGGCACAATTTACCAAATTTGAACATAGTATCCTACCTGCAGTATATACACAAATTCACGCTTCTCAATTATAATTTATCGTTCATGCACTTAGAATTTCGTATTTCTTTAAATAACCGTTCTAAAAGCACTCTGCAATTTGGAATAAAATATGTTCACCTGCTAATTCATCGTCTTATTTTGCCCCGGTTCTAAATGTTTTTTGACCCAGCGTTGATCATGGTGTTCCTTGCAATCCGTATCAAGCCAATATATGATTGGAGATGATATTTCTGTCAAAGTAAAAATATAGTCAAACTTTTAAAGAATTATAATCATATAATAATCCACACATTGACATTATACTCAGTCCAGACTCGCCCACTCTGTGATTTTAATACCCCACCCTGTACTGGATTGTATTTAAACGTTTACAAATAAGGTCGTAAAAAAAATTGGGTACCTTTGTATTCCGAAAAGAAATGTTAATTATAGTCCACCGTTACACATTCACCGCACTTATCCGCACGTAATTAAAAAAGAACATCATAATAAAATTTTAACTTTCTTGTGACGTTCTTTCAAATATTCATTCAGTTAACTCACGCCTAATGTAGTGCGAAACGATAATCACGCTCTAGTTGAACTGGAATCAAACGTTTCCACATAAAGACAGGCTTTTATGGAAATAACTTTGATAAAAAACTGACACTTGTTTACATTTAGCCGATTCTCAATTATAAAAAATATATATTTCCAAAAATTGTTGCCTGACAGATTGCTTATGACGGCGAATGGCCCGATCAACCGATCGGGCCATTCTGGAGAGCTCGTCGTTACTGATGAGATTTGACTCAAAAGTCGTGAACTTGTAGTCGAAGCGAACCACTTCATAACATCAGAATCATAACATCAGAGCGGTACAGGGTGTGCCCAGGAACGGAGCCGGTATTTTTGCGCCCTGGTGCAAAATCGGATTTTTGGCCTTACTTTTGCCTAGGCTTGGTAACGACATTAACAGTGGAAGCTTTTGTAAATTACATTAATTTAGTGTTTCACCTGAAAATGCGGAACCGATATTGACGCTTTTTCTTCGACCTAGTTCTCGTTTTTACAATTGGTTATAACATGCTCAATGTTCTCTTTTTTGTAATTACGCCTCTTTAAACGCGGCTTGTTTCCGGACCAATACCTCTACATAAATTCTTTTCGACTGGCGAAATGTTTGCCCCCCGACCAAAGGACTGACCTGAGGATTGTGAGTCTTTAATACTTTTCCATAACAGTATACAAAAAATTTCCGCCGCACTTGTGCGCTTCGTATGAAACTGATGAACATAACTAGTCATCGGCCCGAAGGGCCTTTTTTTCGCCGGTCCGTAACACAGCGTAAAACTTAACAATTCGACCTCATTTTGCGTTCATGTACAAAACAACTAATCGGTCCAAAGAGCGCAGGGATATACATATTTTTATGAACCCAAAAGTCAAAATTCTGCTCCGCAAAAATCTTTTGCCCATGTGCATTGTACTTACTGGCACATTTCTAGCTTAAATGTATCAGGATGCGTTGGTAAAACACGTTAATAAAGAATCAAATCAAATCAAGTCAAATCATAGCTTCGGCCCTGGGTGTGCCATCATAAATCGTCCCAGTAAAGGCAAGGGAAAAACTGAAACACAGACCGCGGTGTTTCTCAGTTGTCGTAGAGTCTACGTTGCATTACTGTATTATTTCTATGTTCTGGTCAAAGGTTCGCAAAATGTTTTCAAAAATCAAAACCATTCTAGTGAATTTGAGATTGACAATTTTGGCAAATATTGGAATATCAAATTTAGCGCCGAGTTTCTAGATTTATCCAACTTCACGCCTTTTCAACACCAAAACCTGAATTGAAAAATTCATTTGAGAGCACAGTAATTGTTTTGAAATAAATGATCTAAATTCTCCTTTTACAGAACTGAATTGCGAAATTCCATTATACACCGTACCCGAAACATTTTTTTTAAAATTCGAACTCGCATTGACTTGCTTGTACAAATTCTCACAATACAATTGCTTAATTTTTTTTTTCGTATTTTTTTTTTATTTAATTGATTATCGCAAATGATTTGAGAGAGTTCATTCTTAAAATGTAGTTGAATTGTTTGGATGAGATTTGAGATGTGAATATTTGATATTCACTTGGTAAAAACTGCGAGTGGGGGAATTCGAATCGACTAATGAATCTGGACCAATCTGTTGGCTTCCCTGCAACTGCGGCTCTTGTTCAGGAAAATTCGTTAAGTCTTATTAAAAATGCTCACTGATTGCATAACATTCCAGACACCAAATCCATCGGTAATATTATATGTCATTAGTGGAGTTTTAAATGATACCTCAGAAATCATGAATTCATGAACCATAAATCTACGAGTTTAAAGTGATTTTTATATTGGCCAGTACCATGACTCACGTCAATCAGAACACCATACATACGCATCCTATGAACAAATGTGTAGCAGTAGAGCCAATGATTATCTAAATAACGCAAGCCTTTCGTCTCCGATTCCGAGTCGGTCGTCATCGTCGCAGTTTGATTATTGTTGACATTAAAATTTTAAGTCCAGAAGTTTTTCTATGAACCTTTGCTAAATATTTGGTTTAAAATCTGGACTCATTGTCAGAGTAACATTTTCATTTATTTACCAAGACTCCAAATTCTTCATATACACCAGTGTAAGATACATTGCAATGTTAATCTCTAGTAAAAAAAGTGTTTTAGGTGCACCCCTTGCAATCCAATGCCATAAAGTCCAGCATTGTTTCTAAGTCAAGGATGGACGAAAGGGTATTTTTCTAACCTTTCCCTTCTGTTAACAATAAAAATGTCTCAAAAGAAGGGAGCTATTTACACAACGTTGCAATCTCATGATCGTATGTTATGTATGTAATATATGCCTTTACTGATCCTCTTTCATAATTCTTAGTTCTGTTTTAAGGTCACGCTTGATTCGTAACAAACTGTTCAGAAAACTATTACGGCTGAAACGCGACACTAGACCACTATTCCCTGAATTCAATACAGAGGGCCAACTAATAAAACGAAAAGTTGGCCTCTCTTAAATTTCTTGAATGTACAACTCTGGAAAGTAGAGCTGAATTTTCGGACTTGGGTTTTCAGTTGTTGAATAGAATAAAATAGAATAATGTTTATTTCTAGGATGTACCGAATATTCAGCTGAATAGTTTTTGAAAGTGGTGTTCTCAATTGAATCAAAGTCTAGGTGCTCAGAACGGAGAAAATATTAAAGTAACTTGGCTCAATATTCGGCCGAATAGTTGTTACTATTCGGCCATAACGACTTTCGTATTTTCTCCGTTCTGAGTACCTAGAACTCTATTCCATTGAGAACACGACTCAAAACTGAAACTCTAAAATTATTTCGACCGAATATTCGGTACGTCACTATTTATTTCCGTGTGAAAGACATAAGACAAAATCATCTTAAATATAACCATTTCATTTGAGGAATCTTTGCATTTATTTTGTTAGCGTGTATTTCTGTTCGCGCTCACCATTATAGATTACTCATCCAAAAAGTCAATAAAGGACCTTAGACCTGGAGATAGGATTCCTGGCCATGACGAGTGAAATTTTGACGCAGTGGTTTTTGTCGAATTTATGGGGAGTACAGAAATAAAATTTATATCAGCGTCAACCTGAGATTCTGAATGTGGTGACTGCAAAAGAGTTGACTCGAGAATTCAAATGTTTGACCTTTCTAGGACAAGGTCAAGTTGAGGAAAAACAGAGAAGAAAGAGAAAGAAAACATTGTCCTACGCCTTTTAGCTCTCTCGCTATGTTCAAGTGGCCTAGGATAATGTTTTCTTTCTCTTTTTTCTCTGTATTTCCCCAACTTGACCTTGTCCTAGAAAGGTCAAACATTGGAATTTTCGAGTCAACTCTTTTGCAGTCACCACATTCAGGATCTCAGGTTGACACTGATATAAGTTTTATTTCTGCACTCCCCAATAAATTCGACAAAACCCACTGCGTCAAAATTTCACTCGTCATGGCCAGGAATCCTATCTCCAGGTCTAAGGTCCTTTCATAGAAATTTCCTCTGTCCCAGGTATCCCCAAAATCTCAATTCAGGATACAAAATTTCACACACACACACACACAACTCAATATCAGGACACAAAAATCGGTTTGAAAGAAAAAAAAAATTTACCGGAATTTTTCCAGAACAGTGACCGTAAAAGAAACCCCTAATCCATACACAAACCACTACTCCCTAGATATGGTTGAGGATTAGGGTTTTGTTTTTTGACCATTTTGTCCGTCAATCTAATTCAATTTTTGTTTCAGGTTATTGAATTCTAGCTGTGCATCTGAATGTGAGTCATCCAGTCATAAAAACAAAAATACGTACTAGTCGTCCACATAGTGGGTTCCAGCATTCACTCATGACTTCTACCAATATAATTATTGTTACTTGTAGCGTGGTTTAAATATACTGAGATGAGATTTCTGAATCAAGCCGTATTCGAAAAGCAGCAGTTTATAGTTTTAGTTTATGAGAATGCTGTAAATAAAATATTGTGGACCTTTTTCTCTAGAATCACAACAGACCCAGACACAAATATTCAAGAGCTGAATGTCTTTAAGAGTTGTAAACACGGCTTTACCATTCGACTCATGAACTGGAAACCCTAATTCCTAAATTCTAGCAGTTGAAATAATAATCTCAATAATTACCTGTTTGGGTTTTTTTAAATGCATTAAATCGTACTCGAACTTGTACACAATACGTACTAACAAAAATTATTCTTAAGATAAAGTTTTGACTACACTTAAATTCGCACACGGTATTTTCAGAGATTATGACCCATCTCATAATCTCATCATATGATTATATAAATGTCTTTTCGATGACCTTCTGTTTCGACAGAATTGGATTTCAGGTTAAATATCGAAATCAGCTACAAGGGGTCGGGTGGGCACGAGCGTAGGACCCACCCTGTGTAATATATATAATCTTCACCAAGAAATCATATAAATGAACGACTAACATTAAATGACGTTTCTTAGAAACGCTTTAGCAATGCTGGATATTGAAGGATCGTGAATTTAAATTAAAAATTATTGAAATGAATTGTTTCAGTTCATTGTTTCTCAGTCCCGAAAGGACCAGAGACCAAATTCTTACTCGGTCTAAACGGTTGGAGATTTAATTTCAACTTCTTCTCTTGACCTCACCATAAAAATGTCACAAAGGGAAACAGTTATTTACGGCATGCATGTGTGACCAATCTCATGACAGCACGCATGCACTGATCCTCTTCCTTAAATCTTGGCTACATTTTGGGTACCCCATCACTTCGCACAACACATATTAAGACCTTGAGGGAGTACCATATGTGCAGTCTCTTGGTCTGTTCTTACGTACTCATACATAAAGAATCAAAAATATTATTTTCCAAGAACCCTTCAAAAGGTATAACTCGTTATACAGAAAAACGAAGAAACTCAGAAGGTACAATTTACCCATACATTTTGAGGTGAAATAAATAATTGAATTAAAATAAATTAACTCAAGCACCAAATAATCTAGGTCTTCTATAATTTCAGGTTACACGTACACGTTTACAACAAGAGGTCAAGGAACCAATATGAGACTAATACCGATGGTGACCCCATGAGGTCCGACCATTAGAAAAGTAAATCCGTGCTGAAAATGTTAAGGGTGCACGCTTTGGACCTTAAATTCACTACTGACATTACCAACGAATGTTTCGTTTTAAAATTGGATACCGCAGAAAGAGCACGGGAAATACCCCCCGTCAGAATTGGCTAATCTTTGGATATGTTGTAGCATTTCACCTCCCGAACAATGTTTCTACGGGTCCCAACACGAAAGGTCAACTCTGGTGACCTCTGGAGGTCACCAAAGTTCGACCCCCGGTTCCCTCATAAACTAAAAAATGATCCCTACAAAAGTTGTTCCACTCATTGAGACAAGCAACTTTTCCCTCTATCATTTTTCTATGCGGTCAACCCCCGAGGTCACAGGTCAATCTGTTGAATCATGACGGTGGCGTTGACATTGGATGTCAAGGGCTACAACATATCCAAAGATGAGCCAATTCTGACGGGGGAGTATTTCCCGTGCCCTTTCTGCGGTATCCTTTGAGAAATTATTTTTCAAAAATGGTATACTATGCCCCCCGTGTTCCTTTCACAAAGATTCAGTGAAAATTTTAGAAGAATCCATTTGAGGATGTCGAAGATAAATCAACCCGTGTCGATAAGTCTCGATTTACTGACCATGCCTATAACAAGGGGACTCTGATGAGACCTTTTCGACACGGGTTTATTTATCTTCGACATCCTCAAATGGATTCTTCTAAAATTTTCACTGAAGTTTCGTGAAAGGAACCCGGGGGGAATAGTGTTTAATTTTCTTTGAAAAAATAATTTCTCAAATTTTAAAATGAAATATTCGTTTGTACGGTCAGTGTGAACTTATGGTCCAGAGCGTGCACCATTACCTCATTACACATCATAGGAACTATTCTGTCATATTTGCACTTACACCATAAATCATGTGTGCAACGTATCGCATGACTTTCTCCATAATCTTTAGGTTATATTTACTCGCCACTCCCCATTATGCTAGACATATAATTAACTAAACTCAATTATGAATGATTCAGCCAAAATTAACTTATGCTTGGACTGCACCAAACTCATAATTTTATATAAACTTGTGATCCTGATGTAACATGCCTTTGCTATATTGTTAACATGTGTATCCCATTTAAGGGTCCGATCAATTGTTAAACCTACACACTTTAAGCTTTCACTCGTTTCAATGACTGCTCCGTTAAAAGCATAAAGAGATTCGGAAGTGTTTTCAGTAAATTTGGTTTGACCATGAACAAATGTTTCGTTTTATCGCTGTTTAATATCTGGATACTATTAAAAGTTAGGATGTTCCAAACCTCTCTTCCATCTCCTTAAACCAGGCACGGTAATGTAAGTAAGATGAAACTAAGTAGTGCTCCGCATCGGATCGGATCGTTGAAATTTTATCCGAAAAAAATTCGGATCGGATCAGATCATGCCAATTCGGATCACGGATCAGATCGAAAATTCTTGATCCGTTTGAAAGACGGATCGGATCTTCAGTTCTTTGCTAGCCTCTGACGAAGAAGGACATAGGTTTGGATTCGTCCGGACTGTCTTTCCAGTCATTGGCACTGC
>JAQFYE010000993.1:0-26915 GCA_034694305.1 Protaphorura glebata | reverse complement strand
ATTCGGCCTTTGGCTATGTCAATTAAGTACTTGGTCTCCTGGTCTCCTGAGCCCAAGTTCATCATCATCATCATCATTAATTACCAATTCAGCAAATATTATTTGACAGAGCGCATTTGTAGAACATCAGAAATAAGGGAGTTAGAAGATATTCCACAAACCGCTGTCTTCAACATTAATCATGATTAAAGCCATTAATCCTGATAAAGGATTAATGTTAAAATCTAGGTGAAACCTCGGGATTAATTGGTTGGTATAATTTGGGGTGGTGGGATTTGCGATTAAGGCGAAGTAAGAGGTTTCCCGCCCAATGAACCTGAGAATACTATGACTTACTGTCCAGGCGGATTGAGTTAGACAGCTCCGATCATGCGATTTTGAACAAAGTGTACGTCGAAAATTCCAGAAATATAAAGGATTATATGAATTTTTTAGAAAACGATGATTTAACCCGTCAGAGATATCATACTTGTGAACTAACCTCGTTTTTGTGCTGACCACTGATGAATTGTGACGAAAAAGCACGTACACTTTGTTGATAAAGTATTTGTGTCTTAGAACAACCACTTTCTCAAGAAATAGTCTGCAGCGCTCCAGTTCATTAGACCAGGATTAAAAACATTTTGGTACGTGTTGAGTAAAGTATTGACCGGACAACGAATGTCAACAAAGATTGACCAGGTCTCTCAAACAAGTTCATGGCATAAAATGTAGTATGTGTGTCTATATATGAAATATGAAATATGAGGTACAAAATTTGTTGAAACACCCTCAAAGTCCAGAATTCTCGCATCCCTATGGCATTTTAAAAGTCTGGAAAACGAAACCCTCACTGCACCTTAAGGATTAATTAATGTTAATTAATCATAATAATCAGTCCTGAACAGTTTGAATGCAAGCTCAAGGAACCGCCTCGAGTGGTTCAATTGTTACCTTGTACTTTCCTCCATTACAAATTCATCTTTGATGTAAATTACAGATTCTTTCCATTCTACCTGAATTATTCTTGTTATGATGCTCTAGTCAAGATATAGCGTCCTGTTGATTCTACGTCGAAAGAAGGGTACACGACTAACGATTTTAGTACTTTAGTATTTTAAAGCGAATTAACTAGAGTTTCAAGTATCTGAACATCAATTTAGATTTCAAATGGAATTCCCAATCAACGATTGCTAGCTCTTGTGTTATTAATTTACATTGACTTCTAGTGTTCCTCTGGACTTTTGAGAAATGAAAAGAATTACATGCATTTTAACGCATGATTTCTCAACTTTCACAAGGGAGAGGTCAAGAACTTCCTGGGCCAAAACATTGTGAAAACCACATCTGTGTAGGAAAATATGTTCAAACGCCACTCATGCATGGGATGTGGGTTCTCAATTTATTAAGAGAATCGGGGGCGTGTCGGTTCCTTGTCAGTGTATTCGCATTTCCTCTTAAAAATTAGGTGTCGCGTGGCATTGATGTATAAGATTTCAGTTTCGTCAACCCTAGCTGCCCAAGAATTATGGGAAACCCAGTATAAAATATACGTGGGTTGCATTAGAGAAGATCCAGTCGTGAAAGATTGAACTATTTCCATAATGAGACCGACGACGACGCGCGACGCACGGTCTGTGCACAGAAAATCGACCTACAGTCTTTTCCAGAATATAGACGTGTGCTCTGCTCTAACACAACGTGTGCAGTCCCTCAGTGGCAATAAAAGTTTGACTCGCCTTCACTCCGTATTTCTCGTTTCAGAAAGTGGATCAAATGAAAAAATTAGAGTTTAATTAAAATCAAGTGCAAAATGGTACTACATTTCCCGTTCTTTAATTTTGAATTGTTTGTTAAAGAATTAAGCCCACAACTCTGTGGTGACTACTATGTATCGCGAATATTTTGCTGAATGTAAATTTTTTAGAAAATGTGCGGAAAAGGCCAAGGTTCGAAAATATGATATACATATAAATATCAAAATATTGTATATTTTTAATATGTATCCGAATTTTTGACATATATCGGATTTTCTTCTATATACATAATCGGATTTTTTTATATATCCGATATTTTTTATATATATCGGAAATTTTGACATTGGATTTTTGATATATATCGGATTCTTTCTAATCCAGATTATTTGATTGGTTCATTCAATAGAAATCATGATATATATCGTGATGTATACCGTTATATATGTAATATATCCATCCGATATATATCCGGAACTTTGGAAAAGGCCGTAAAGAAAAAACTTGAAAATCTATAGAGGAAACTGAAACAATCTAGAGAATTCTTGAAAACTGACAAATCTCAATAAAACCTAAAATCAATTAAGCATTTTTAGAAAAATTTAGGCAAATTCAGATTTGACTAGGATCCTCTTTATGAGCTAGAAATATTTAGAAACTTCTACGAAAATAAGGGATACTCTAGAAAATGCATACAAAACTATGAATTCATGCTAAACTCAGGCTCTATTTATGAGTCTTTCAAGATGTACGTCGGACGTGAATTCACAGTAATTGTCTTCCTCCTCCCATACTTAATGGCCTCTACTCCTGGCGGTAACAGAGTCCAAGATTTGGATATTTGGGCACCAGAAAAGCTTTGGGCTCCACTCATTCTTCAATGTCATAAGAAGGGGATAGACGTTGACATGACTGAACAAGTAAGCTTAGCGTATTTCTTATGTTAAAAGCTCGGAACCTGACCCCGAAAAAGAATACCTACTTCATTTGAGGTATAAAGAAACACTGGGAGATATTCTCTTAAATTATAATCTATCCTGAGTTTTGATATTATAGAATTCGTTTGTTACAGATTCAAAAGACGGCTTATCGTCTATTTTTACGAATGAGCACGCTTCCAGCCCTGCTAAGGTGCAGAATTACCTCATTTTGACGATAGCATTACCGTAGTTTGCAATGTCTTTTTAACCATCATTAGACATCCACGTGGACTTTCCTACCCCGTTATTAATTTTTAAATTTATTGAAGCATAAGTAGGGAACCCCTTGCGTATGCAAAGTGGAAACCTCATAGTTCAAGAGAAATCAGCACACTTGGATCAATTACATGGGTAATTGGAATTTCAATTACAAAATACAATTACAATTACGTAAATGTAATTGTAATTAATTACTTTCAGAACCCCAGCTGTAATTTATAATTGTAATTAACTGAATTTATATTTTTCTCAATTACTTTTACAATTACTTAGAATTTCGACCATCAAATACAAAGATGTAACTCTGATGTTAGTACACATATAGTCATCATTTCAATAAAGTGAATTGAATTGTAATTTGTAATTGTATTTGCATTATTCAATTACAAATACGTAATTGTAATTGAAATTAATTACTTTTCCATTTTTATCCACGTAATTGTAATTGTAGTTAATTACTTTCGAAATGTCTCCAATTACAATTAGAAATGAGGGTGTAATTTGTAATTTGTAATTAATTACATTTTTAAAGTAATCCATCCAAGTCTGTGCGTATGCAAAGTGAAAACGTTTTATATATATTTCTAGGATTGGATTAAAATGATGTACCTTTTTCGTAGAATGAAAAATTCAATGAATGTGTGAGCCCATTGATTGAAAATTATTTGAAGCTGATGACCTTGGATGGAAAAAGTCAAATGGAGAAAATTACCTTGACAGTTCAACCCATCGAGGATGCATTTGCCGGAAAAACTTTAACAGGAAATCAAACGATACAAATCAAAGATACAGTGGAATACTTTTGCCAAGTGTATCCAAAGGTCCAGGAATGTATTCAACGGGGTCAAAAGTATGTCATTGAACATTGTACCGTTTCCAATGAATTGGATGACAGGGAATTTGGGGATTACATGGAGGAAATTAGAGAAATAGTTGGTCGCTCAATCTGTCACAATGGAGGGAAACGCGTCACTGGTTTGTTCAAATATCAACTATTATATTGGTATCAACATAACTTGGCAACGACTGTTTCCTAGACAAGCTCATACTGTCCAAATTTCAAGTATAATTGAGTCTATTATTTGCTACTATAAACCAATCTCTGCTGGGATCAATCATTTCCTTTTGACAGTTTATGAACCTACCTTTTAGGGAAGTGGTCAAACTATGTTCATGTATATTACTCAGGTTTGAGTACAATTAAGAAAATAATTCCCATTTGTAAATTCGCAGAATTCATCACGAAGAATGGGCCCAGTTGCTTCGAAAATTACCAATTAGAGTTTCTACGACAAAGAGAAAATTGTTTTGAGAATCTGAGGAAGAATTCAGAAAATCCGATATTTTTTTTGGTGGATAAAGTGCCGATTAGAAAAGAAGATCTTTGCGAGTAAGTCCAATATTCTATAAATTGGGGCAAATCAGCCTGACCTTTCACAACTAATTGATTTTTGAACAACTAGAGCCGCGGATATCGTTGGACCTTGTCTCCTGCGCGTTCTAGACGCTTGTCCAGAAAACAAGGAAGCGTCTAAAGCTTTGTACTCAATTGTGGATGATGGTTTGAGACAATGGAAGTCTAGTTGTAATGGAAGCGCTTCATTAAATATTCTCACTAATTATATTCTATTTCTATTCTCAACTATTACTCTTGTCATTTCATCCGTATTTTAAGACATGGCAAAGTCTTCACACCTCACGAGGGAACTACCCAATCTGATAAAAACCGATCTCGTTTTTGTAGTCGAAAAGTACTATGAAATAATATTTTCTTGCCACGAGTCTCCAGAGGTCTCCCAAGAAAAGTAAAGTTAGTTTTTTGCGATTTAGTATACCTGAACAAACATAAGATATACTGAGCTATATCATCAAAAAGACTCACAGCAACTGAGGCCGAACATGACATACCGAATTTGACAACACAAGGTGCAGATTACAGATTTCAATGATAGTATGGATAACTAAGCAACTCCTATAAACGGCGCTGCCTTTAAGTTAGCTGCAAGATAAGTAATGTCACTGCATAACAGAGCGCAGTGATTACTGACAAGGGGAACGTCTGGCCGGGTAATTTTAGAAAAAAATATAATGTTCGCACCATTGAATGTTGATCCGATTTGTGATGGGGAATGCTGGGTCACGCCATGCACATGTCAGGTTTAGGTCAGGAAAGCTGACCTGTGCCTCAATTCCATCAGTGATTGTGTGAGTGGAATGGCCGTCCTGTCTCGTATCTCTTTCGTCTCAACAACTTTCCCTCGGTCAGAGAGACAGAGAAAGGCGGTAAAGTGACGGCACGGGGGCAACGGACAGACACATGACATGGGCCAGAATCAACACATCCAGAATTCAACACAAAAATCGACTAGAGTGACCTAAACCTAAGGTGTTAGTGAAGTGACCAACTATTCCATATTTCAAATCGCATCAACTGTCTAATGGCACTGTTAAATGGCATCAAATTTTTTGATCCGAAAGTTTTCCGGTTCGGATGACGAAATTTTTAACCCGATCGAGCTGATTCGGATCGGGTTCGGATCAACCCACAACCCGAACCCGATATTTCGGGTTAAAATATTTCATGTGAAAATGACTTGTACTATCACACAATTTGAGCTACAAATCACAACATGTACATTTCTGTAACTTACAAATATAGTTTGGCCTTTTGTGCCACGATCGCAGTCGTCCGATGTGAAGACGCACGAATATTTTCCAATCACTGGAAGTAGAAAACCAAACCTTGTGGGTCGAATATTCATTTCTGGCCGACAGACAACCAGGGACAAATATTCTGAATATTTCGCAATCTAATAGTGTGCATAAATGTATTTTTGCTCGCAATTCGAGATGCGAATATATTAATTTGCGCAAGACTTTGTCGGTGATACTGTGCATTCGAAATAAGTTAAACTTGTTGAAGGAATATGTAAGACCTTTTTGACTTTTTATTAAATACTTATTAAAACTTAATTGTGTTAGGATTACGGTTTCGGGTTCGGATCGAGTGGACCACTGAGATATCGGGTTCGGGTTCGGATCACCAAAATTTTAACCCGGCCAAACGGGTTCGGATCGGGCTCTGGTTCGAATCAAAGTATTAGGGTTTGGGTTCGGATCGACCCGAACCCGACCCGTGAGTAGCTCTATTATTTTTTCTTGTGTTCTGGTTAGTATTCTTAAACAAACATGAAGATTTATGTTATAAAAAAGACTCACAGCAACGGAAGTCGAACATGAACCAAGGTACAGACTTGAAAGAAAGTATAAATGAGGGCGTGTAAGATTTCCTCAAGCAAAGACGACTGCTCTCGGAAATCTAATTTTCTGAGCAAACGTAAATTTCTCTTCAGTGTCTCCTTAGAATTTTCCAAGAGTGCCTTAAATTTGCTCATATCAAACTCCTGAGTTCCCAATGGATGAAATTTACACATGCAACACCTTGCAGGACCAAAGTTCACTGGAAGGCAAAGCGTTTCCAATAAACCACTTTTCAATTCCAACAAAACTCTGACAAAGTCAATCGAATTCAGCCGATTCTCAAAAATTGTACTTTCAATTCCTTTTAGGCTGACAATCTTGAGTAGAGTGACGGAGGAGCCAAATCGTTGGAGAAATGGAGGAAGTGTAGCATTGCACAAATAACCGGGAACTGCGAAATTTGTCCAATTTAGCTCGGACTTGATGATTTTCCTCCATCCTTAATTCATCTTTGATGTAAATCCTCAATTTCTTCATAAGATATGGAGTCGAATCAACCATGGACTTTTTTAGACGACTCACAGCTCTTAAGTTTTCAAGAGTACTCCTGTCCAGAGAGTTCAAAATATTCAGAGCAACTTATTGTGGACATTCGAGAAATAATCAAAATGCACATGAATGCCACAAATTTATCGCCTCACGTTCCATTTCAATTTCAGTACGACCTATGAGCGTCAAAAACTATAATTTAATCTCAAGAAGCCCGTACTTACGAAATGATTCGTACCTAATTTCAAACCCGGTGGTCTCCACCGTAGGGGTTTGAGGCTATGGAAAAATGTGCGAAAATCAAGAGGAATTTCTATATTTATTTGTTTTCTAAATTTAGTCCTGTCCAGTTTGTTAATTTTTTTTTAGGCCAAAACAAATAATTAAATTGGAGCTGAGTTTGACTATACGAAAACTCCGTGAATAAAAATAAATAAAATCATCTTCAGCTTATTGTGTGGGATTTGGATTACATTAGGCAGTCTATTGAGTAGATGAACTTCCAACACCCGTGCTCCCAATTCAGCGCCTTCAGGATTATTTCGTTTAAACATTGAATCAAAATTACACTGGGGAGCTGAGAATCAAAAAACTTACAAAATTAATTTTGTGCACTTATTATATTTCCTTCACCCTTGACGTACCGTATATTTATTGTTCACTACAGTGCGCAGTGCAATATTTCATATTTCGGTGTAACAAATTCCGATCCATAGTTATATTTATGCATGTCCCTTCCACTTCTACCCTTCACTCTGTTCGTGTCCACCACGTTCCAACAACGATGGTCACCAACCTTCCAAACTTCCAACGCGTCAAAGCATTTCAAATATGTCTGACAAGGGAACCTTTTCAAGTGTTCGTCGAATTTCGATCTGAAAATTTTTGTGCAGGTTTATTCACTTATGCTAACACAGTGTGTGAAATACGTCGTGCCGGTTTTGCCACTAAATGCTTTAAGTTCCCGCCAGAGGTCAAGTTGGGGATTTGAGAAATCGTTTCCGCAAAAGGCCTTACTTTTAACACACCCGAATGAGGCCTTTTACCAATGGTGTCTCAAATTCCCATTTATGTACATTACACCCTGACATTTGGAGATCACCCAATTTTGAGGCAAAAGTGGCACGAGACATAATTCACACACTGTGTTAGCTTAAGTGACTCAACTTCTAAATTTGCAGGTGTCCGTGCTAGGTAGTATTATCCATACAGAAATGTATTTTTCGTGTGTTAAACAAACAATGAAAATTTAAGACTATTGCTAATTGTAAAAGTGAGGGGGACAAATAATATGGACCACTCTGTAAGAATCCCAAGCAGGACTATAACGAGCGTAAATGGAGCGAGGGACTAAGGGACTATAGAGAGACATTGCTCCCTTTTCTCGTTTATACCGCGGTCCTTTCTTTATAGGAAAGGAAAAGGGTTGACTGGTTTTGGTTGGAAAGATAGGAATAGAACTCACGTGTCCAAATTCCAACGACACAACCTGTTTATTTTCATTGAACCGAACGAACACTTCTGACAAAGTTCTCCAAGTTTATTTTTGTTTCATTATTGCCGATTCCTTGTGCTTTTTCAGAAAGTAATACAAAATTCGCTAGGATTCCTGCGTGCTTTAAGTGTCTTACATTTCCGACATACCTGAGATACTAGCGACTTACCAAGGACTGCACTGTACGTACAAACGTAAGAAGAATTAATCTAAATGTAATCCTAAGGTTGTTGTTGGGGAAAGTTACTGATTAATTCCAAACAACTGCTGACTTTTCAGATTGAAGTTACAAAACCTTGACAAATAACAGAGCACATATTTCTTGAATTTGAATTGCATTTTGATTATTCTATATTTAATTTTAGCTTGAAATGTACAAATACATTTTGATAGTCGATATCTTACGGAACCGTCATTTCGTACAATCCTAGCAGATTCCATGTTGCTCAAATCCAATCGGCATCGGATACAAGCAACCTTGAATTTAAATACATACCGGAAAATTAATATAAAAATTATTTAAATGAACCTGTGACCTGTAAGCATTAATTAATAAGTAACAGAAGGTAAGAGAATGGTGCACGGCATAATGATTCCATGTTAGAATGGCGAAAACGAAAATGGCAAATTATTTTTTTGCCACTTTCACCGAAATTTGAACCCCTAAAACGAAATTGGCAAATCAAAAAAAAGTGAGGTGTCGAAGAAATTTTATTCAGAGTCAAGGAAAACTTGAAAGCTTTGTGTAACAAATACATATGTTCAAATCACTGGTAGTCCGGAACAAGCATAGCAATCGAATTGATCCATTTCTTGAAGGACGAGAAGTTGGATTTGTGTCTGTACAATTTACATAGATTTTGAAGAGTGTGGTTCATTCGCCGGTACTTCTTTCTCTGCAATCTCGGTAGACCACCGGAGGCCGTGGACGCAGTCCTGAAAAGAGCTTATAAAATTGTCATGTCTGTCTGTCTGTCCGTAACGCGCTCCTCCCTGCTGACACTTACGTTCATTCATAACCACTGTTTTACACTAACAGAACACACTCGGACGCAGTCAGAATGTGTGACGACCTTACTGCTTCTCTTGGTGTAAGTGTAGCCTCGATTAGCAAGCTTATATGTAACTTTGTCCTTTCCCGAACCCAAATACTTAACGCAGGAATCCGCCATGACCAGCTAGGAAGAAGAGCGAACGAGAACTGCAAGAAGTGGAATGATGGATGGAGGGATGAAGCAGAAAAGGAATAATGTAAATTGGAACGATAAAAGAAAAATGCTAATTTGTCAATTTGGATATTCAATTTGCCAATTTGGATTTTGCCAAATTCACCTCACTTGACAAAAAAGTTGTCAATTTCGTTTTCGCCATACTCTCGAGGGAAGCGAAAGTTCCAGAAATAAATAATAAAAAAGAAGAAAGACGCAGTATTCTACTTGATTGTACCTATTGTGGAGGGGGAGGGGGCAATACATGATAGACACCCTCTAGATACAACTCAGCAGTCTGTGAATTTACTTACACATACAAGACGAGAAAATTCCCCACTTGCAACCGAACCTATCTATATACCTACCTATATATAGCTTGGTTTTATGGATTAATTATCCACTCCACGCCATTCGTTCTGTAATTAATGAAAATTATTTTTTTGATATATAGGACAGAAATCAATCACACGATCATAGATGTCATCAATTCAGGAAAACTCAATGGAAGATTGGAAACTTGGCCATGATGTGGAATTGAAGGTATTATTATATAAGATGGATCCAACACAGTTTCCAGCTCAAGGTGTGACTGCACTTAACACTGGGAGAAGAAAACACCCGTGTCCTATGTGTGAGAAATGCTTCACTACTAGTGACCTAGATGCTCATATACGATGTCACACTGGTGAGAAACCGTATCAATGTCCCCTCTGCTCAAGTACCTTCCGCACTTCCGGTAAGCTCAAAAGCCATTCAAGAACACATACGGGGGAGAAACCACATGAGTGTAACAAGTGCAAAAAAAGGTTTGCCATAGCAGGTAATCTAAGAGTTCATACAATGACAAGTCATGGTGCGAAAATGCCGTACAGTTGCAAAGTGTGCGGGAAATGTTATCCAGTGAAGACACAATTCACGAGTCACATGGCGACTCACACTGGTGAAAAGAATTACCAGTGTCCGATGTGTCCAAAATTCTTGAGTCGACAAACCCAGTTACAGAAACATTTGAGAATTCATACTGGAGAAAAGCCCTACCAGTGTGTACTATGTCCGAGAGGTTTTATCGATAAAGGTACCCTACAAATACACATACGAACTCACACTGGAGAAAAAATCTATAAATGTTTAATTTGTTCCAAATCATTTACAACTGCATCACATCTAAAGACACACAGCCATATTCACACTGGTGAGAAACCGTATCAAAGTTCAACCTGCTTGGAATCGTTTACTCATTCTGCCTCACTACGAACTCATGAAATAAAACAAGCTGCCGTCAAGGAACTTTATGACTGTAAAACTTGCGGACGATCATTAGCCAGCTCCAGAGGGCTACTTCAGCATTTGAAGACTCACATTGGCGAGAAACTGCACGTGTGTAGTTTGTGCTCAAAGGCATTTGTATGTCGGACAGGTTTAAGGAATCATATAAAAACTCACACGAAAGAGAAGCCTCACAATTGCAACATCTGTTCAAAGGCCTTCGCTACAACAAGTCACTTGAAAAGTCACACAAAAAGCCACACGGGAGAAAGAAACCACAAATGTTTAGACTGTTCCAAATCATTCACTACATCCTCTAATTTAAAGGCACACTTGAAGATTCATAGTTGTGAAAAGGCATGCAATGTTCATTCTGTTTAAGATCATTTGCTCATTCCAGTGACACCTGGGGACACACACTGGAGAATAGCCGTACAATTGTTCCTTCTGCTCAAAATCATTTGCTCGGTCAAATTACTGTAGCAGTCACATTCAAACGCACACTGGAGAAAATCTACACACAATTGCACCACTTGTAAGAAATCGTTTACCCATCTGTCCACTTGAAATTATCATTTAAGGACTCACCACCGTGATTAATTTTAAAATGTGGTTCAATGTCTACCTTCCCAATAATAAATTAATTAATTAATACAAATGTAATATGCCACACAGAATTTAAGGAATGTGTATTTAACTGAAAATGTAAATTATGACTTAATTAATTTCTTGTAATTTACTGTAAACAGCATATGACAGCGGAATTCCGCTAGAATTTTATAAATATTCTGTTTATAAGGTTGCAGGCAGGGTAATCGTTAGGTTGAGGAATGAATTATCGAACAATCTAAAGATATCTTCCTCGTTCTTTGCTTTTAAGAATGGTGTAAACAAAATATCTCGTGTCGAAAATAAATACTATGTGAAAATTCAATTAATAAAGAGAATTTATTTGATACGACCAGAGGCCCATTCAAAGGTGGTTCTTTTTTCCGAAATTTTGTTCCTGCACACCTAGATCCACAGTATAAGAAAAGTTTGTGAATAAATATACAATATTTCAGCAATAACCTTAAAATTAATGAGAAAAATCAATGTTTCATGTCACTTGAGTCAACCATAATCAAAGATACGTCAAATATATTACAGGATGAAATAATAATGTCACTTGCACGGGGATCGTAGAAATGGCCAACAGTACAGTCAACATATAGTATCATAAATCTTTCATGAGTTATGCGAAGAGGAAGAAGATATGTGAAATCAAAGTTACGGCGGGGGTATTTTTTTTTACAGGTACTCGCAATCAGGAGGTAAAGTTTTTTTAGGTCATCAGAGTCGGCCACGGGGTCATAGATGAAGTTTAGAACCATCTTATTTATTAATTTATTAATATCATAGAAATAATTGTACACTCACCATGTCTGATTATTCATATTGGAGAAAAATTCAATCTCGTGATTGGGCGTGTCAAAATTGTGTACCAGAATTCGAACCATTAATTGCTAAATTGTTGAAAAAATTAAGAGTAAATGACATTTATTTACATAATTTCCTGGTAAAACTCTTTACCATGTTGCTCTTTGAATGTAATATTGTTTATAATTTGGATGGAAGAGAATTATATGAAAATTTGAAAATTGTATTTCAAAAATTTGTACACATTGATAGTGGATAATTTTTGGGTGTGTTTAATTACAAGGACTCAAATAATTATAATTCGGATTTGTTACAAGGTCAATGGTTATAATATACTTTATTGATTTATGTATTTTCTGTGATCTAAAATGTATGAAGTGATTAGCGGCGAACGAACAGGATGAAATCAACATTCTTCTATCATTCGGCTTATTTGGACACTATTCTAAATTTAGGTTAAGTTTAGTCAACAGTCGGAATCAATTGTCACCTACTGATAAATCAATGTTTCATTTTTAATGCTAATGTTGTGTGGGCTATGATTTTTGATGACCTAAATAAACATACATCCAATGCAATCCAATCCAATCTACACTTTTGGTATTTAAGGTGGGCAGCAGGGTTGGTCTCTCACGATCATGCCCACAGCATTTTTCAATAACGTGGAAGATGGATTCTGTTTCACCACAAAATCTGTACGGTGTGTCGGTAGAAATTCAATTAATTCAATAATATTGGAAATTCGTCAATATAATGGAGTCCACAAATTCTGCAAGGAGCTACTTCCTTGTCCCTGCAGAGTTAATTGTAAATGGCTTTAGACTGTTTTTTTTGTTCAGTCCGTGAATGCACACTGCATGATGATGTGACTGCTCAATCTGGGGATTCGCGATGTTTTATAATCGAATTTTTGTATGATATTGTTAATTTATTTGGTTTCATGAAATAATTAAATAAATATATCGATATTGGAGGATAGTGTGGATGAAAGTTTGAACGACTGGATTGTCTCCTTGACTTACAATTTTGGTTTTCGAAAGTGGATTAACAAAACAAACGTTCAAACAAAACAAACAAATTAACAAAAGAGTGTTAGCTCGTGTGTTATTTTATTTGCATTGAGTCAAAGTGATATCCTGGACTTTTGTAAAATTTTCATGGAGATCGACTCATGAAAGTTTCTAAGATAGAGTTCTCTCAGCCCGTTTACATTGTCTGTCTGATTCGAAATCTACGTATTACTCCTGAGTTTTCCATACATGCACTATGCAGATCGGAGCCCGAATTTCTCCGCAAAACATTCAAGTTGTATTGCATAGCATTTTTTGCGTCTTTAGTTTATGCAAATGGTTATCCTTCACCAATCTTCCTATTCTTCCGCTTGGCGTTGGCCTACTTCCAACATTCCAACCTAACGCGTCTTACAACTGACTAATTCCGTCTCTGAATTATTTTGACTCAAGTTCACTAGCTGCCCGAAAATGTTTGTTGTGTGGTGTCTTCCAGAATATTCTCCATGATATTCTTAGAAAGTAAGCTACCAGCTTGGTGTGTGTTGAATCAAATAAGTGGTTATTTCGTGATTTTACGTCCGTTTGATAATTGATGGTCAGTCGGACCCTGCCCTCTCTTAAATTGGGTATGTCGAACGTACTGTCTAATTCTGAACAGACGTTATCATTACACATATTAATTTCAGTGAGTTTCTCTATTACGTTAGGCGACGAGATAGATCGATGCAATTTTGTTTAAATTGATTCAGAAAGAAACGTACGTTTAGACTCCATGAACTCATAATAGAATCAAGTCAGTCTATGGTCTGTTCATCGTACCATAATGACGAGGGAAGTACTTCAGCTGGTAATCTACAATCAACAGATATGGCTAGTTGGGTGTCATAACAAGGTAATTCATTGTTTTCTGTGCTACAAACAGTAAAAAATGTACAACCAAACTTTTCGTGAAATTTTCGTGGGAAATCCAGCGTACGTACGTCATCCTTCATCTTAAAATATCATCTCAGGTACCAAAAATTTGTCAAAAATCTTATAAAAATTATATATTTTCGAAATCCCGTTTAAAGATGTGACAATGAATAAAAAGCTGCGAAAACATGCATACGTGCCCACATTATGGCTTGGATATCACCAATCATCAAATATTTACATAACACTTGTCCATTGCCTTTTAACAGTTGATCATTCGCGAACGCAACGCGTTAAAGCAAATATACAGGGTGGTCCGTAACCATCGCCACCACCATCCCGCTCTCGGCAGCTCAATCAGGAGGAGTCGGACAAAAAATGTGTGGTATGCATATTGTAGAGAATCTTATCGGAAGAGCTAAGGAGCTATTGCCTCTGTAGATCCGATACGCGTGGCGCCGCTAGCAAGTGGCGTAATAGAAATTGACATAAAAAAAACCACCAAAGGAAAATTTTTAACGGTGTTTTGACAAAAACAAGACTAAATTATTGCTTTCCCTAGACATTTTTTTATTCAATTTTTGGGATTTTGATTGACTTTCTTCACCGGTCAAATAAAATTACTAAAATAGCATAAAATTCCCCAAAAACGACAACGTGAGCTTTCAAAATATGGAGTTGTTTTCGACGTGCTTGGTAGGGCATCGGATTCTATTGTGGGGTGGCTCCGTACAACATCATTCATAAGAATCTTCGCAAATGCGTATCTCACTCTTTGTCCGAGCGCCTCGATTGGACTCCCGAAGTGTGGCAACGCTTATGTGCCACCCTTTACCAAATGACTTCATGCTTTACAAAATGAAAAATGAACCAACATTCTCTATGTAGAGGGCGTTTCTTATCTCTTAGACTACTTCGAAATAGGCGCGTCGCAAACTCACTAAAATGTTTGTTAACGCCAGTGAAAAATATGTTCAAAAAATCCGAAAAAATTTAAGTTCAAAATTTCTCAAAATAAATAAAATTCAAAATCAAAAAAGTTTAAAATTTCAAGAAAACTCAAAATTTGAAAAAAACTATTTTGAAACCTATCTCAGAAAACAACTCGGATTTCCTTTTCACTTTTGAGATTCATTTTTTAATTTTTTTTTGATTTTTTTGTTCGTTTTTGATTTAAATTTTGTTCATTTTGAGAAATTTTGAACTTGAAATTTTTTGGTTTTTTTAAACATCTTTTTGCACTGACGTCAACAAACATTAAGTGAGTGACGCGCCAATTTCAAAGTAGTCTAAGAGTTAAGAAACGCCCTGTACATACCACCTGTCCCAGAAGTGCACGGCCACTTTGTTGATTGCTTGTGCAAAACACAAATTAGATTTCACTTACGGGCAGCCGTCAAAAGCGTTATCTACAGGGCGCATAACCTTTGCCCCCGTCCTGGCCAGAACAATCTGGCGGAGCCGGACGAAAAGTGAGATATGCATTTCGTAGAGAATCTTATGAGGGATCTAGGGAGCTATTCCGCTTGAATATCCGATGCGCGTAGCGGCGCTGATGAGCGCTTAAATAAAAATCGGCATGAACAACTGGATTTTTCAACAGTATTTTGACAAAAACACGCACAATTTTTTTTTAAATCTGTCCATGCCACCCTTTTTGTAATAATTTTATGCAATTTTCAAAATTTTGTTGGACTGGTTTGGAGAAAGTCGATTTTTCGGTGCCAAGGCATTTTGGTGCAAAAATTAGATTTTCTCCTCGCAATGCCCTGGTCGACTTACTCCGAACCGGTCCAACAAAAATTTTAAAATTGCATAAAATTATTACAGAAAAGGTGGCATCGACAGATTTTTTGAGAAAAATTGTTTTGTGCGCGTTTTTATCAAAATACCGTAAAAAAATCCAGTTTTTCATGCCGATTTCTACTCAAGCGCTCGTCAGCGCCGCTACGCGCATCTGATTTTTAAGCGGAATAGCTCCCTAGATCCTTCATTAGATTCTCTACGAAATGCATATCTCACTTCTCGTCCGGCTCCCCAAGATTGTTCTGGCTAGGGGGGGGGGGCAAAGGTTATGCGTGACTCTGTAGTTTTCACGGACAAAAGATACGCACCAGGACCGTGCCCCAACCGACATCCAATTTTTTTATTCCATTGACACCCCGTGAGTGGGGTTTGCAGAATATTTCCGCACAGAAATGAACTAGTTGTTTTTTCCCCTATCTTCGAAAATTTAATAAAAAAAATGAAGAAAAGAACCGCACCCGTGCAGGACAATATTTTTCAACCCCAATCAAATGATGCCAATCATTAAAAAAATTGGGTGCCAGGTCAAGTCCTCGTGTGGATGTCGGTTGTCATTTTTTGTTAAAAATTACGTATGACATTCACATATAATATTTTCAGGTTGCTCAATTTGAGCTGTCTCAGAACTTATGGCACACCCGGTATAATATACGTCGGTTATAGTTGTAGTAACTAATCGCAAGACGCCTTCGTCATAATAGAAGACGTGAAAGATGTAAACATCGTTCGTGACTTGAGCTATTTCCAGAATTAGACCGGCGACGACAGTCTGTACAAAAAAATAACCTTCAACTGACTTGCAAAATGTTGATGTGTGTTCGAACGACGTATGCAGCACGAACGGTACAAAAAGGTTAGTTTGACTGACTCATCTTCAGTCTGCATTTCCCTTCACGCTCAAGCAGAAGTGGACCAGATAGATAATTAGAGTGTAATTAAAATAGGGTGAAAACAAGGTACGAGATATCTCCTTCTATAATTTTCAATCATTTCGCTAAAGAATTAAGGCCATAACTTTGGGGTACTATGTGTCTCAACTCTTTCACTGACGAGGGATGTACTTAGGGTGCAACTCAACGATCTCGCTCAAACTTTTTTTCTGAAAAACTTTGCCAAAACCTTCAAAAATGTCATTAACTCGAGCACCTCTCAAAAAAACTCGATTTTTAAGACGAATTTGAAATTTGAAAAAAAGTGCAAAGAGGTTACGACTCTCTGCTTTCAAGATTTTGGCATGGGATATCCCATGGAATTATTTCTGCCAAAACTGATCTCAAGACCGTAAATCTTTTCAGAAATCAAAAAACTTTTTTTCCGAGGAACCGATGAAATGTTTTGAGCAATAAATTAGATGGCAAATCTCACAACTTTGTATAATTTAATGTATTTAGCCCATAAAATAATATCTGTTCAGTATGTATTTTAATAGGAAGTATTGATTTCTGGGACAAAATACATTCCAATATCCAAAGTTATGAAGTTTCTCATCTTCTAATTTATTATTCCAAACATTTTAACGGTTTTCCGGGAAAATATTTTCTTGTTTTGGTTTTCGTAAATTCTTTGGCCCTTCAGATCACTTTTGGGGGAAAGTTCCATGGAATATCCCATGCCAAAATCTTGAGAAGAAAGACTCTTTGCACTTATTTTCAAAAATATCAATTTATCTTAAGAAATCGAGTTTTTAGCATTTTTAGCATTTTTTAGCGCGAGTATTTTGAGTTCCGAGAAATTTTTGAGTCGAAACTCCTCAGGAAGATATTTTGGGCGAGATCGTTGAGTTGCACCCTAAGTACTACCCTCGTAAGTGAGGATTTAAAAAAAAATGTGTAGATAAAACCGTGTAGAAAACTAGAAAATCTATATAGAAGAAACTAAGACGATCTAGAAAATGTTGAGAAAGCTAGCAAATCTCAATTAAAAACTAAATTCAATTAAGATGTTTTTTAGAAATCTATAAAAATTTTGAGAATCTGTATATATATATAACCTCTCTAGAAACTATAAAAATGAAGCAAACTCTTTAAAAAACTAGAAGAATCCGGAAAACTTTTTATAAAACTAGAGAAATCGAGAAACGACTATAAAAATCTTTACAAACCTAGAAACGGTTTAGCAAGTTAGAAAAGCCAAAATAATGTCTGAACTCAGTCTCTATTTTTTAGTCTTTCAAGATGCACTCCGGTCGTGAATCCATTGTCATTGCCGTCCTCATTCCTTGTCTCATGGCCATTAGTACTAACGGGAACAGATTCCAAGACCTGGATATTTGGTCACCTGAGAAAATGGATCAGCTTTGGACTCCATTCACTCTTGATTGTCATAAGAAGGGGGTAGACATTGACATGACTGAACAAGTAAGCACAGAATTCACCTCATTTTGACGATTGTATTACTGCACTATCACCACCACATCCAGTGTATATTTAACCAACATTGACAGCTTCGTGGTATGGCTTTCCTACCCCATTAGGGGTACGCTCACATTATAAAGAATAGTCGGACCGACAAGGGAAGCTTATGACATGAGGTGCCCGCTGCGTTCAGCAAGCGGACCCAACTTTTTGGGTAACTTGGGTCCCCCAAATGATGAATCCGAAAACATTGTTTTGTCAAAGTGAAATTCTAACCCGCAAGAGGCCGTTAATGGTCAATTCCGGTAGAAATACAGGTGGGTTAATGGGTGGGACTTGGGAAGGCCAGAGCGTGTTTTTTCACTTTCATGTAGAAAGCCTCCTCTGGCCGTTCCTTTGTGATATGTACAGGTTCAGGCAATTGATCCACATTCCGACAGATCGTGATGGGAACCCAGCTGTAGTACCAAATTTACATAATATGTTTTAAGGATTGAATTAAAATGAAGTACGATTTGCGTAGAATGAAAAATTCAAAGAATGTGTCAGTCCATTGCTGGAAAATTATTTGAAGCTGATGATCTTGGATGGAAAAAATCAAATGGAGAAGATTTCCTTAACTGTTCAACTCTTCCAGGATGCATTTGCTGGAAAAACCTTACGAGGAAATCAGACGAATCAAATTAAAGATGCGGTGGAACACTATTGCGAAGTGGGACCACAGGCCGAGGAATGTATTAGAGGAGGGCAGAAATATGTCATTGAACATTGTTCCGTTGCTAAGGCATTGGATTTCAAAATTCTAGAATTTGGTGAGATATTCAGTCGCTCATTGTGTCAGAATGGAGGGAAACGCGTCACTGGTTTGTTCAAATAATATATTTTTATCTATTCAACTTGACAACGATTCCTTGGATAGGTAAGCTCGTACTGTCCTAAGTCCAAACAAAATTGAGTTTATTATTTCGACACTTGTACAACAAGACCCTGTCTCTCAGTGTCACCATTTGTGACGTCGGAGGGTAGATGACGTCATCCCTAAGCATTTCTGGTAAGACTTAAACCTTCAGGTTGCCGCAGGAATCAAAGCCACTCTCTGCTGGATTCAAACTTTGCAAAATTATACTTTAGACTGTATGAGCCTACCTTGCAGGGAGGTTGTCGATCTATGTTGATGTTTGTTTTTTAAGAAAATAATTTGCTCTTTTGAATCTCCAGATTTCATCACAAAGCGAGGAACCAATTGCATTGAAAATTACCAATTAGAGTTTGTACGAGAAAATTGTTTCGAAAATGTGACGAAGAATTCCCAAAATCCAAAATTTCGATCGTTAGAAAGAGTGCCGATTAAAAAAGAGGACTTCACAGTGGCTGATCTTTGCGAGTAAGTTCAGTACCCCAAAAATTGGGGTAAATTAGCCTTACATTTCACAACTAACTTATTTTTGAACAACTAGAGCCACGGATACCGTTGGACCTTGTCTCCTGCGCGTTCTGGACACTTGTCCACAAAATAAGGAAGCGTCTAAAGCCTTGCACTCAATTGTGGACGGTAGTTTGAGACAATGGAAGTCCAGTTGTAATGGAAGCGCTTCATCAAATATTCTCACCATTTATATCGTTTTTCTATTCGCAACTATTGCTCTTGTCGTTTCGTTCATATTTTAAGACATGACAAAGTCTTCGCACCTCACGAGGGAACTACCCAAACTGATAAAAACCGATTTCGTTTTTGTTTTCGAAAACTACTATGAAAGAATATTTTCTTGCGACCCGTCTCTAGGGGCCTCCAAAAAGTTTATATATATTTTTTTTAAATTTGAGGAGTGATGGAGGGTTAGTTGAGTTGATGATGATGATGAACATAATGATATGGGAATTTTGGTAGTTCAAATGGGGTATGTCAGACCCTCCTTCCCTTGATTATAGTATATGATGTTGCATTTCAGACGTATTAGTTTTTTATTAACAATAGGGTAAAATAGAATGTATTTCAGTTTTTTCAACGATTGAATGAAAGGATAGTCAAAACATGTTCCATTAGACGTATTTATTTTTTTATTAACTAAGGAGCAAAATAGAATATATTTTTCAGATATTTATTTTTTTTACACATAAAAAAATTATTACAGAAAGAAGAAGTCCAAAAGTTCGTCCAAGAACATAAAGTTCACTGGATTTAGGTTGTTTGTTAGTCCCGGAATTGAACATTAATGGTCAATCATGCAATCAAAACAAATAATGTCCATTTGATCGGGTCGCTTTCCAAAACATTGGTGTTTCTTATTCGGATTTTATAACGTTCACGTAAGGAATAAAATCAATGTTCTTTTGAATTTCGTCCAATTTTTTTTCCGCGCCTCTAGTTTCACCATAATATTTGCAATGTAGACAGGTATCGAGGTACCATGGTCGTATTGCCATTTTCTGTAAAATGAAACCAAATATTCATTTGGCAACAATTAATTTTAGAGAAATTACATAGTGATGATTTATGTTAGTGATCTTAATGATGACAATGTACTACGTCGGGAACATGAATGTTGTAGAGTTTAAAATGGGTATGTCATTTGGTATCCACCCCCCCTACCGCCGCCTGCCGCCCCGAGTCGATAGGTGAAAGAGAAGAAAAATAGGGGGCCAAACAAAACGTGTCAGATTTTAAAAATAAATATTTCTTATTTATAAAAAAACCAGAGAGGTTACATCAATTTCGTAATTTTTTGGGTAAACTCAGTGTGGTTATTACTTCTGATTACACTCGTATCAATTTGTTGAATTCTTGACAAGTCTGTTACCGTGTAAATGTAGTTTCGATGTTTAATATTACGATTCACAACAGTTTTACTAATTCCTTTTAAGCGCTTTGTACCACTTTGTGTCTCATCATTCTCATTTTTGCGAAAAATATAAGTGTATTGTTTTATAAAAAAACCACAAAATTGAAAGCTTAAAAAGACGTGGTTTACAAATATTCACATTACTGAACAACTTAGGATCAATTTTTTATTCAAGTAATCGTACATTAACGAAAGACGTTTCATTTATAAAGTAGTTGTCTCTGGATCGACAACCTTAGTTAATATACTGTCTGTATCACCATAAATTGCATCGATGCGGCCGTTAAATACAGACCCCAACCCATCATAATGTATGAATATAAAAATCTCTTTGCGTATTCAAGAATAACAAATGCAATACAAACGAACCCATCTTCCTTTGCATTGGGTTTATCCAACAGAAAAATTTATAACTGTTCATCCAAAACGTAAATATCTTTAACCGTTGTTTTGGCTAATAATTTGAGTGCAGCTGGGCGGCTTTGACAAATTTTAACATCACAAAAATTTACGGAGCGTTGTAAGGATTTCCTATATATTGTGTTTGTCAATAACTTGAGCAACAGTTTTAAAATTTTATCGTTAGCACTTTCAGGTTTAGTTAGAAGACTGGAAATACAATCACGAAGGAAGGGACCCTCTGTAAACTTGAACCCATTGTGGATCTTCCTTATTTTAATCCTTTGTTCAAATAGAATTTTAGTGCTTTGTAGTACAAATTTTAGTTGTTTTGCGAACGCTTGATTGACATTTCGTATTTCTGCTGTAATGGCTTAATAATTTAATGACATTCCGAATCCAGAGCTTGTAATTTCGCTTGATCTGCTATTTCAGTTGCCATTAGATATAGATTTGGACTTTCAAAAAATTGACTCGTTACGAACTGGTCAGGTTCTTCCAGACCTGATTTATGCCTTTTGAATTACACTCTATCGATAACCAATCAGCCAATTGATTATAAGCTCCTGGCTGATTAATGAGGTCAAAATTATATGCTGAAAGAGTAGCACGCCTTCCTTGTAAACGATTTTCTTCTTGTTGATTTTTGCCCGTTGCGGGCAGGAAGGTCTTAGGTAATAAATCCGTGTAAGCCGTGGTACATACATAACCCACCAGGTGTGTGGGGGAAGTACAAGTGTATGCGGGGTACATATGTATGTGCATGAAGGGATAACCTATGACCTGCACCCTTAAGAGAACAATGTTAACATGCATTAGTAGCAGCTGTGCTACTACTGTACTACTGTCATGGAGTAAGGGAGGGAACCGCGGAATACAAGATACCGTAAGTGTAATGGTTTGACAATGGTAAAAAGGAGCACCGGATGTACAAAGATTCTCACGAGCTCGTTTTCTCAAATACGTCACATCCTTGTAGGGACCATAGGTGGCATGCCGAGTGTCGGGTAGTGATCACTTTAGAATGCAAATTTGACCATCAAATGTATGTAGATATTACGAGAGCGTGACTTCTTGGACCATGAGTGTTAGCCACTTGACCCCACTAGGGAAAACTGCGTAAAAGTTAAAATGTTTAATTGGAAATGGCTATGAGCCGCCTTGTAAGAATTTAGTCTATTAACAATTTTTAATTGGAAAATGTTATGAGACACCTTGTGAGAATTCATATTATGCAATGTTCCCAACGTTGACCTGGTAGATGGGAGTATTATGCATGTTAACCGCACGATATACAGTGGGAATAGAATAAAAGTATAAAATTTTAAATGTTTTGGCTAAAACGCCACTAGTCCACCGTGTAAGAATTATGTAATGAATGCCAAGTAAACACGAGTGTAAGTTCATTTTTTTCAAACACACTAGTTTTATTCCGACTACAATATTAAATAATTACATCTGTTTGTCGTTAGCTGGCAATCCCAACATGTGTTATTCAAAACCGGGTAGATCTGTTCACATTAATATGCTGTGCTACAAGTTTCTATCATATAAACTTACCGTCTTTTATTTTTGGCACTAGACACTTATGTACTAAACGATGCTTTTGGGACTGGTAAAACTAACGTGGCCGCGTCCATAATTCTAAACTTTTTGTAAGCTTCCCACATTTATCCACTCGTGAGTTTCCTCACTTTTATGTCGTATTTTAAACTCATTCATCAAATCCTCCTTTGCCTTGAGTGGTGGTTTTTTCACAATGGCATTGCCTAATAACAGAATTCAAAATAATGTTATACGCATCTCATAATTAGTAATTGACATGTCATCTTAATAGGCAGTTCCAACTTGAATTTTTATTACATTTTGCACATTTATCGCGATACTTATATTCTAGCATCTAGCACAATATTCAATCATTAATTTGGACCAAAGCTGCACTTGGTCCATGTTGTATGAATCCCAGTCATACGAAAGGATGACTGGTGTTTTATCAACGGTCTTGTCGATAATTAGGCCTACAACCTGAAAATATATTGGAGAAATTAGAGAAAGTTTATAAACAAATTATTAGCAACAGACACGCATATACCTACAAATTATATTGCATAATTCGATTGTATTTCGGATTTATAAGACCCTCACCTGCAAACGGCGCGACATATCCAATTTCTCAGGACACCTCCGTTTGTGAAACTTCTTTTCAGGTTGAAACATCTTATGATCGCGGTTATGCTGAAAATGTACCTTACGTGGGGGCTCCGTAGTTTTGAAACCCCTCGTGTAGTTCCGTCTACATTTCTCCAACTGCTGCGATAGTCTTGAGTTCCTAGCAGAGAAAAAACAAACATACATGAGGTTAATCGAATTTGATATTATATATTTGAGGCGTCGAATAATTACCTAACACGGTGAGAGAAGTCATAAGGGCATGTGAAATATTCATCCCAATCGACTGAACGATTCATTTTCAGTTGTAATAATTATTCAATTCAACTAGTTTATTGTGTGGCGTAAATTAGATTTACCAGCCGTTTTACACGAATTCTTGAATCCTGACGCAGACTTAATATCTAATAGTATTTTGTGTTCCGTCTGTGGAATTTCTATGCAGAATTTATCCGGGTCAAAGGATAGTCTAAGATTTGCGCTTAGCCCAATGGTTGAGGCTAGGGTTGCATGTATAAATGAATATACTCTGACAGCCGATACTGTCGGAACGTGGCTGCCCATATTGGGCGGTGAGTTGGTCAAGACAGATGTAAAAGTTGGAAACCCAGAGACTATACCCAGGACTCCAATTATAATATCAACAAACAAAGAGGTTGGGGGTAGTATAAGTCGTCCCCGCATCTCCGATTCTCCGCATCCATGCATCGCCGCATCCACGCATCGCCGCATCCACGCATCCCCGCATCCACGCATCCCGGCATTCACGCATCTCGGCATAACTTTTTCCCCCTTCCCCGCAATAGGATAACTTGTCCCTGCATCACAGCACTTTTTCATCCCCGCACTTACCCATATACGTGAAGGTCAATTAGACGATGTAAAATACATGGCTGGTAATATTCTTTTTTTCCTAATTCCGGTTCCAATTCTGATTCCGAATACCAGCCCTGATAAAATATGGTTCTTAAAAAAGGTATTAAATTAAGTTATTAAAAAGAATAGCCAATTAATTAGATAGCCTACGTTAAAAATTATATAAAAGTGACGAGTTGAACATTGTGCAAGCACACACGTTGTACTTATGGCCTAATATTTATTTTGTACACGTTCGGAACGTCCATATCAGTTGTCGCACCGTGCCTACTTATTGGAGGAATTGTGTATACCATAAACGGCGGTAGACCGTCTTCCGGCATTTTGAGAGCAATTTGCAATCGCGGCGTTTTGCAATAATCATATTTACCACCGTATCTGATGGCATTACAATATAATGTGAGTTTTGCCGGTGTCGTTATTATCCAATCAACGCTGGGATATATAGTCTTTTCTAAGTTGGCCTCACCATTCGTACAATTTTGGTTTTCACATAATCTAGTTTCGAGGAATCTGATGAAATGTTTAGTCCCCCTAATGAATTCTTTTTTCTGCATTTCCATATTTGTCTCTCCTGTAGCTGATGGAGTTTTACCCGAAACATTGACGATCCATCTTTGCTTCGCCAGATTATACTTTCCGCCGTCTATATCCTTGAAAATTTTGCTGCGCAACCATGTCCTGAACATCAGCTATATTCAGTTGACAATATTTTATGATTTATGAGAACTTGTCACTATTGTATTAAGTGAATTCTGAAATCTCTCGTTATCAATAAATATAATCTGATTATTGTTGACGTCAAATTAACGGTTGTTATATTATGACATTGTATTGTTAGTATAATCATTTGTCAAAGTGAAATCGGCGAGTGTAAACAAGGTTAAGTTAATAAATGTAGAGTATGAAAGTATAACTTTGAAATTATGTGGTTTGGAACAATTGAACATGGTAGACATTATAATAACATCGATAATCGCATACTCTTAACCCGTGCTCTGGAGGTTTGCTAAAAAATATATATTTCGGTTGAGTTACATCAATTATTTGTGACATCAACGCAGACAAACTCATACTCTTATAATACCTGACGGATTTACAATATATTAGATTTATATTGATAAATCTAAAAATATATGAACTAAGATATTGATTTTTGTTTAAATATGCAATGGATTCAAACCGCACGATATGTGCTCCACGAAGGCGGCTATGTTATGTTAGGATGCCCACCCTTCTATACGAGTGCGATGCGAATATGTGTAAACTTGTTTTTATCTTCAGTGTATATTTATAAATATACGTACTTATATTAATGGACATTCCGCGTAATGCGCGGTCAAACTAGCGTATCACGGCGCATTATCTGTCTAGAATGTTTCTTTGGATTTCGCCTAGAGAAGGTACATAAACAGAGAATATAGCTGAGAAAAATATTTTTAATGTCACCACTGTCAGCGCACGTGCTAAGAATTGAATCGTGGCACATGCAGGCTTCATTTCCACAGACTAATTTTGAAGAAAAAACACTCTAAGGATGCAAACACATTAAAAATATGAGTGTCCGGTCTAGGTCCTGCTACGCACGTCGTGAGCTTCCCTTGTGAGTTGCACGTAAGTAACTTTCTGTAACATGGGTACCGCTTATACATTGATGGATATTGTAATAATTTTTAATTTTTAATAACGAACATTTTTTGCGCTAGTACGTATACTCCTTAAAATTGTACTCACCGATTTCTGAGTTTCGGGTTGAATGAAGTATGTTTTTGATTACTTATCTCGTACACGTGTAACGTCGCACTGGCAAAGTGTATTGCAGAACAACACGTAGGTGTATTTTTAGCATACCTTACTAGCTCATTTAGCAGATCTTACCTTTTAGTGTCTGTTCTATTTTTTGATGGATAAAGAATAAGGATTGGCTTTCAAGGAAAAATAAAAATATTACATAGGCGTTCATGGAGCTACATTTTTTGTGCTTACATGTTATACGCGTATACGTTACAAGGTTAGCCATTTGCGTCTTTACATAACAACTTCGCTTTCCGATCACTTATTTTTCTGAAGGAATTCAGAACTGTGCAAAACTTGTTTTACGTTGCCTTCATACCATAATGCATACTCTTATTATTCAACAATTCCAAATCACGTATCGGGCAGTGAAAGTAGCCAAACTCTGTCCAAGAGGTGATAAACCTATTAATTATACCTGTGACTAAATACGTAAATTAGAATAAAATCATTCATGAATTAAATATTGAACTCACCAATTTGAAAATTCACATCTGGTTTAACAATATGAAAACGTAAATTGAGTTTTCATGAAATTTTACTTATGATTAGACCAAACTTCCGTATCATGTATGTATATTTTATGAATAATATTTTGTATAATTGGCATTTTGTCCTTACTTAGAGCTTGATGAGCATAAAGGTGCCCTTAAGTGTGTTTCTTGTTGTGAAAAATATT
>JAQFYE010000992.1:0-26920 GCA_034694305.1 Protaphorura glebata | reverse complement strand
GTAATAAATCCAACCTCCTCTGCATGACGTGCCTTATCGAATTCGGCGATTAGAACTGCTTCTTCAGCTTTAATTTTCTTCAACCTCTCCATAAGGCGCCTCAAATCTATCTTGTTTTCGCCTGGGTTTTGTAATTCCTTGGCCTCTGCCGCGTCTATAAGAGCTTCTGTACGAAGCCTCGTCAGTGTTACACTGGCTTTCTGTAGAAGTTGGAATAATATAAAACGGAATTTCAAAAATCAAGAGTAAGTGTGAAAAAGTGACCGAAAAAATTAAAAGAGAAGAATTTGAACCGAGCGAATTTAATTCAAACGTTCTGCACAATAGTCTTGAAAAGTGTGTCAGTTGCCGGTTGAATTTCGAATTTAAGTAACGATCAGGAAAACATGACTGCCACAGAAAACTTATGGGAAATTTTTTACTGCCTAGTTGTGAACAATGTGAGTTACAAAACTCGATACTCTATCGTCAGTATTTATTTTACTAACCCTCTTAAGTCTATTCTAAACTTTAGCCGTAAAGAGGACTAAACTACCCCCTTTCAAGTTCGTCTTGTGCGTGGAGTGTTTGTGTTGGCGAAACTTTGACTATAAATGTTGTGTACCTTTCGCCGAATGTCCTCCATACCGTAAACCGTCTCTTGCACAAATGTCGACACAGTTGGAGTCGATGTGACGAAAATAGGCTTAAAAGCTATCCTTCTGCTGGACGTAGTTTCATTCGCTGCAGGACTCAAATACGTAATGTCGACTCCATTTTCTTTACTGTTGTCACTACGATTGTTTTCTGGACCAGGAAGATTACCCGTAATTCCTGCGCCTCTGCCTTCATGTTCATTGATTGACAGGTTCTTGGTTGACTGATTTAATGGGTCCTCCAAATCCAAATCAAGACGTGTATAGGCTTCTCTAAAAACGGATGCAAATACTTCTGACATAAAATCTTCGAAGTCTTCCTTCGGAATAACTTTAAAAGTTACATCCATGCACGAATTCACTATTATGCAATCCTCCAAAATAGGGTCCAGAAGAACATTCTTCACGACTTTTCGCATTTCACGTCTGAAAAATATAAATTCGGTAGTACATGATAGATGATAAGTAGTTAACTGGTGGTGATACATACGATTTGCACAACTCACAAATCTCAAAATTAAAATAGCAACCAATCCATTCTTAACTTTCACACCATGGAGAAGCAATAGTCAGGTTTACCATTTCCTTGTATTAATTTCTTGTACAACAGACGATAGACGACAATGCGTATATTTGCACCCCAGACTTATTTAAAAAGTAAAGATTTATTCACATAAAACAAACCTTGCACCTTCTTCAAGCGTGACGAAATCCGACACTCGGAAAATAAGAGCCAAACAAAGAAACAGAGTGTACTCTTCTGGTCGGTTTGCGGCCTGAGCAGCTCTACATTCCTTATGTATTGCATCCACAACTCTAAACACATTGTAAGTAAACTCTTTAGTGTTTGTTTCTGGTCTACATTACGAACATGAGAAGACAACCAAATTAATGACATGCAAAAGGTATAAAGCGTGCGCATTTTTGCTTCCACTTTAATTTGTCAGATTAGCAAAGCGTTTACGCTTTGTTTGTATGTCTATATTGCACAGGAAACAGAAAAGAATCACATACTCTCTGATGTAGTTGCACAAATCTAGAGCATCGGGTAAAAGTATTTTTAAACAAGTTTGGAACTTCAGGCAAAGCATCAACCAGTACTGAACCTTTTCCACCGTCAAGTCCTCAACTGGGATCAGTTTCTTCTCCGACAGAAAGCTAAGATCAACTTGTCCCAGTGTTTCTTCGTCATTTTCTCTGTAAAGTAGTTTACAAAAGTGTATTGTTACCGTTCCGTCTCCTACTGTTTCTCATTTATACTTTTACTGATTGATGTTTAGTCAATTTACCGAATTTACGTTTGTACTTACTTATAGAGAGTGTCGAGCATTAGAGTCACTATATGCGCCTTTGTGGTAAGCTCAAGTTTAGTTATAAGGTTGATCAAACTGTGATTGCTGTAGGCTAGCCAAGCAGGTAGTAGTTTCTTCTCGACAATGCTTCGAACTGTTTCTAAGGATAAAGTTAAAAATTGTTACGGTAATGAATTACGATCAAATTGAAACAAATATTTACAACAGCACTGAATAAATTCATATTCATATTCGAGTTTAGAAGATCAACTTCGAAGATCAGCGATTTTACTTTCAGTGGTATTAACATTTAGCATAAGGTTCCCGATGGGTATGGGGATTTACGAAGCTAATAGATAGCCCTCACCTGACCCTACTAAAACCTCGCAACGCGACGAAAGTTTGGACTTACGGTTACGAGCTAAGAGTATCGACTATCATAGAGAGGACATTTCGTAGCTCCTGGTTACGCTTCCAATTAATTAAGAATTAAATTAAATTAATTTGAATTTTGTCCTACTCCACGCATTAAGCAGCGCCTCTGACGGGTGACTCCCAAACCAGGACCTGGCTTTGTTTGGTCTGGTTTGGTCTGGTGTCAACAAAAATGTCCTCTCTGTGAAAGGAGTGCGTTTCGTTACTCTGAGGTTACGAGTGGTTCAGAAAAACAATTTCTTTCAATAAAATTAAAAGAATTCAATTTTAGTTTTAAGTTTTGCAATAACCTCTAGTGGATTTGCTTCATATTTCAGGGATGTGAATAATTCGATAGGTATTTCATCATAAATGTACATAATATCTTCCAAGGGCGCCTCCTCCTACCCATGCGGGCGAGGAACACCAGTAGATCTTAAATCATAAAAGCGGATTAGCGAAACGATACTTCCAGAAACGCATTGTTACATAATATCTATTTTGGCACTGACAGCTTAGCTAACTGCTTTCTTTCGTTCCACTCACTTAAAATTAATTATACTTACTTGACTGAGAGAGTCCCCACGATATAAGTTTCCGTCGATCTTCGATTTTACTAATTTTCTGTAAAGGAATCTGAGATAAACGTTTGAATGCTTCCTGTCGTACTAGTTCGGAAGAATCAAAAGCTTGTGTGTAAAAAACACTAGCTCTGATTGCTGGAATGCTTCCGAGTATTTTGAGGGCAGTGAGTCTAACTTCCGCATTGACATCCTTCATTGCGGAAAAGGTAATCGCTGTCAAAATTAATTATTCACGATACGGACATTATTTATATAAAAATAGACAAAAAATCGTTTACCACAGAATTATCGAAATATCTTTACCTCTTCGAACAACCGGGTTCTCTTCGTAGAATCTCAGACAGAGGAGTGATTGAATTCGAACAGAGTGATGTTTATCCTAAACAGTTGGAAACTATTTCAAAAGACTAATCTAGTGTTTTCAGTCCCGCCAATTAATCAATTAGCCATTAATTCCCGGTCTCAATCAAAAAATCAATCGAGTGTATCTCCCTCGATTTTAATTATAATTGCTGTAAAATATATACTCACACGAATACGCCGACACAGAAATTCGTAAGTCTTTGACTTCAAAGAACGATGACCAAGGAAATATGAGTTGTTAAAAAAGTTCTCCAAGATAATCTTGACGACCTCCATTACATGACAGCGAATTGGAATTCGACCGTCATTATGACACTTAGAAATTAAGAATACAAAAATAAATTAATAATTTAATCTGAAGGACTTCAAAAACTCAAGACTAACCTGGTCTATACACTTCAAAATAAACACGAAGAAAGGTGGGAGAACAAGAGGGAATCCGGAATCCTTGACATCTTCCTCTAGTCCGACGGTTGTAACAATTTTAATAAAAAATGCCATTCCGTTGTCCTTGCAATCTCCCTTCTGAGAGGCGAATATGGCAAACATGAATTTCCAAATCGTAGTACTACATAATTTCTGATGAGCAAGTGCAGCCTGCAAATAAAATTCAAATATAATTAAGTTCCATGATTTTGTGAAATTCACAATCCATTTATTTTCAATCAATTATACATTTATACATTATAAATGCATTTTGATTTATTATTTTTGTTCTAAGTTTATTTATATTTTATATATTATAATATTTAAACTTACCTGAGGATTTTCGCGCACACAGTAGTAGAGCTCTTTGAATTTTTTCAGTAACTCCGAATGTTGTGAAGAATTTTGGCAGTCAGTCAAAATTTGCCCAAATGTATTATGTATCTGAGTCTTGGCCACCTCTAGTATTGGTACTACTTCATTTGCCTTCTTTCGACGTTTGACGGGAGCCATCCTGGAGTATCTCCTTAAGAAACTGACTTGACCTTGAGACTCGCCACGCCACTATCAATCTCGATGCCAATGTCACTGTCAACTTGACGAAACGACGAAAGTCCCTGTCCCAGGTGGTCGTGCCGTATTCTTAGGAGCAATGAACTTCTAAATCTTGATGAGCGTCCAAGATTTCACTCAATCCCAGAAATAATAAAAGGTCGTCAACTAATAAATGACTGTAACTGAAGGATGACAAACTGAAAGAAACTGTGAAAATTCTTCCACTGGAAAATTGGGTTCAATGGTTCAAACGAACGTCACACTCTCACTCTCACTTCGTCACTTTCTTTTCTGAATTGAATTCTATTCGGATTTGGACGACGGATAGGAATGAAAATCCAGACAACGAATAATCGGCCCGCCAAATTTTCCCAAACACGCGACAGCTCAAACACACGGTGACAGAAGGAAGAGCATAGAACGTACAGGGTGGTACATAAATCCTTTACCCACCAGAGAGAGAGTCCAGTACTTACTGGCCGACCGCACGTACACGCCGGTACACCTATTACTTCACTATCTACACTGACCTATATGGCATATGGGTGTAGGTCAGACCAGGTCAGACTATAGGGTCAAATATTTTCAAAAAGTACTTAATTACTGTAATTGCTAATTACACTCTAATTTCTAACAATCACAATACAATACAATTACAAGAGAACTTCAAACGTGATCGCTTAAAGTTACAATTGAGAGGAATAAAGTTAGAAAGTAATCAAAAAAAATTATAAATTGGGTAATGTAATTAGTATTTATTAGTATTTGAAAGAAATGATTATTGAGACTCCGGTTTCGCTCCAGTACTTTGAGTTGTAGTTTCGTAAAACGTAATACTATATCTAGTGTTTAAGCAAATATTAAATTGTATTCCGTGTCCATTGGGCATCCTTTGTATAAAAGACGGTGATTGAATAAATTTGTTTATTTTGATATTAAAAAAAAATATATATATATAACGAAAAATTCAATTACAATTGTAAATCACAATTGCAATTTACTCATTCGAGATGATATTTTTATGTGTTAACAATATGATCTCGTCTTTCGTATTCGGAGTGTAAGTAGTGAGTGATTGTAAAAGTAATTGAAATAAATAAAATAAAATTCAATTAGAAGTCAGAATTACGATTAGCATGAGCATATATAAAGCATGAGTTTTAACTTTCAGTCATTTAATTTATAAAACAGTTTTACGGAAAATAGTACATCTCTGTTTTCGTATTACTGAATTGAAATGGAATCTTGGAAATACTTGGAATGGAAAATGGAAATGTTAATTGTGTGTTTATAAACTGTATTATACTAAATTATTTGACTCTGTATATCTCGATTGTACAATGTAAGAACCTTATGGGGTGTTGTCAATAAATAAATCAATCAATCAATCAAATCGCATATGATGAGCTAAGGTTATGAACCACCATGTATCATTTCATCGTCTCTCTGCGCGGGATGTTCCATTGTTCAAATTCAAAACAATCTCACTCTTTTGGTTTCCGAAAGTCGAAGTATTGTTTTCATTATTCATTTTACTTTTTGGGCTAACTTGACCTGCTGACCTGGACTGACCTCCCAGAATAAAGGCAAGGAGTCTCCGGATTGAGAGTGACAGAAAATGAAGAAAATATCACCTGCAGGGGCTAAAGTCAAAGTTCAAAGGAAGTTAAAGAGTTCTATTTTGTCTCCCGCAAATAATGGAAAGCAGAAGACGATTTTATCATTTTTCGAAGTTCCGAAGAAAGGAAAGACAGAAAAGGCAATGATGAACAATGCTAATTTACCAGTAGTTCCTGAACTCCTCAAGTCCTACCGTACCGTTGACCGTGTCGTTGGAAATTAAAAAACACGTATTCAGAGTAATGGTTTTGGTAGTTTTGGATATACTCGGAATTATAATGCACAAGATATTTTATATGTATTAATTCTGGTTTCAGTATCTCTGTAGCTCGTTGCCTTTTTAATGTTCAGGCGATGTAATTTCAGTAATTTATGTTTGATTAGGAATTTTGTGTCGTCTTAAATTGTCCAACTTCTGCTCTGTAGAGTCGTTCAAGTGGTTTTTCTTATTTCGAAACTAGACTTGCACTGGTAACTATTTCTGTTAGGACTTTACTGCTCTGCTCTGTCCGAAACAAATTTCATTTTACTGCTCGCATCGACTTACCCTAGTTGTCAGTCACCTTAATGTTAGGACCTTAGCAAACATGTTGTGTTTGAATTATATTTTATTTGTCATTTTAGGATGAATGTTCTGTCGACGTCAGTCACGATGAGACGAAAACGAGACCTACAACACCTCCGTCCAAACGAGCAAAATTGTCAAACGGTGACCAAGAGATAGGTGAGGTCTGTATTCCCGCTCCCGATTCTAGTTCGTTAACTTCAGAACAGAAAACCTTAGTGAGTTCTAAGTATATCCCGTGAAATATTAAAGTTTTGATTTGTAGGTCGTATTGAATTAACTAGATTATTTATTGAACAGGTTGGTGCAAAATTGATTGCTGCAAGATTAATAAGAGTGTCCAATGTTTTTCCATTACTGGATTCATCGATGGGACAAACTTGGTTCACTGCATTGGAAGATGAATTTCGCAAAGATTACTTCAAGAAGGTAAGGTTGAAACATTTGGGATTCAATTTTTAATTATATTATTTCATTACGCGTACGTCGTACGTTTGGTACTATACTATAAACGCTTGGTAGTTATTTCTTATTTGATTTGTTCTCTATAGTTGAATGACTTCGTTATTGCTTCCCGAAGTCGAGGAACTGTTTTCCCACCAGCCTCAAATGTATGGGAATGGACAAAACAATACCCAATTCAGGATGTCAAAGTGGTTATTTTGGGGCAGGATCCTTATCATGGACCGAACCAGGCACATGGCCTTTGTTTCAGCGTCAAAAAAGAAATTAGACCACCACCTAGTCTGGTTAACATGTACAAAGAACTGCAAACGGATATTCCTGGATTCGAACCTCCGAGTCATGGCTGTTTGATGGGATGGGCAGAGCAGGTGACACGGTCAGGATTTCGAAAAACTTGAAATCGAATTCGTGTTATTAATATTTATTTCTTTTGTGTATACCTGGACTTAGGGAGTACTCCTTCTCAATGCCGTGCTAACTGTAGAGGCTCGCAAGTCATTCTCTCATAAAGGTAAGACTGAAGCTATATGGGCAGCTCTTTTTTCCCCGAAAATATTATAATATTATTTAAATAATAAAATATTACATAAATCCCGAGCTTCAGGGTAACAAATAAAAGAAAAAAGGATACCGCACAAAGGGCATGGCAAAACACCCTCCGTTAAAATTGACTTTTTTATATGTTGTAGCGCTTGACCTCCTGAACAACTTTTCTGAAGGACCGAACCCATATCCAGGTCATCTCTGGGGACCACCAGAGGTCACTGAACTGGAGATATCGGTCACCTCATAATTGTAAAAATGATCCTTACAAAAGTTGTTCCACTCAGTGAGACAAGCAACTTTTCCCTCCATCATGTTCTCTGCGGTCAACCCCCGAGGTCACAGGTCAAAGTCAACGTCGCGGGTAAGAGGCAACCGATGTTGACTTTGACCTGTGACCTTGGGGGTTGACCGCAGATAAAAATGACAGAGGGATAAGTTGCCTGTCTCACTAAGTGGAACAACTATTGTAGGGGTCATTTTTACGGTTATGAGGTGACCGATATCTCAAGGTCAGTGACCTCTGGAGGTCACCAGAGGTTACCTATCGGGTTTGCTCCTTCACAAAAGTTGTTCAGGAGGTCAAAGGCTACAACATTGAGCCAATTTTAAAGGAGGGTGTTTTGCCATGCCCTTTGTGCGGTATCCTTTATACCTAATCTAACCTTCTAACGTACTATATACTGTCGGTCTCGCTCTTAGAAGCGCCTGGGAAGTCATCGTAGAGTATGTAATTATACACCAGTTGTCTCGTCCTTCTACCTTGATTGCGTCATGCAAACCATTTTACACCGCTACCTACTAGTATATATGTGTGCGGAAGGACGAGGCGTGTGATATATAATTGTGACCTTGCGTAATGCATGGTAAACACACATGCTCTACGATTACTTCCCAGGCGCTTCTAAGAACGAGATCGACAGTTCTGTAATTAATCTTCTTACATATATTAATGTTCTTATAGATCAAGGATGGGAAAAAATCACAGATGCAGTTATCAAATGGATTTCTACGAATCTCAACTCCGTTGTTTTTCTGCTCTGGGGAGCTCACGCTCAAAAGAAAGCTTTGGTAGTAGACAAGGTAAATAATTTTGAACATTCAACACTTCCGACTAATCAGTTCTCAATCGCTCACAATAACATAACGTTGGGATGATCTAATCTCTGTCTCTGGTCTGTCTGCCTACTGCCATTGCCTCTCAAAGCAGGCCAGCCTGGAATACTCACAAGGGTTGTTGACAGGCCTCGGAAATGTTCCATCGCTCCGAATTTCAAAATGGCGGCGATTATGTCGCTCCGAAAAATCGATGACCTAAAAAAAAAAACGTCCTCCTCCGAAAACAAAAAAATCGTCGCCTCCGAATTACTTTGTAACCGAGTAATGGAACGTTTCCGAGGCCTGGAACCAGTGGTTACGTAGCAACGAAATACAATGTCACTAAAGTGATTATGGAGATGAGTGAATGACTATAGTTTTGTATTTCAAATTCGGTTTCAGACAAAACATCATTTGCTCCAGTGCCCTCATCCGTCTCCTTTCTCCGCCAACAAGGGTTTTTTCGGTTGCAAGCACTTTTCCCAATGCAACGAACTCCTAACAAAGAGTGGAAGGGCTCCTATTGACTGGAAACACCTACCTTGAATAGCTGCAACACAACAGTAATATTTGTTTTGACTTTGAGTTAGTTTTGACTTCCGTTTTGACTTTCGTTTGTTAATCGCTTCTTGTTGAGGCTAAGTACGTAATTAACGTTTGCAGATGGTAAATTTTTCATATTTCTCGAAATAAATCTATATGCTACGCGAAGCGAATAGAATTTTGGCAAACTTTACTATTTATTCTTGTTTCATCTCCGTCAAGATTAAACCGTCGTCTTAAATTATGTCTGAAAATTGGGTTGGAATGGAAAAAAATACTCAACGGGTATTGTATCCAAATTAATGCAAATGCAGTCGCATTTTGAAGATGTTCCTGGAGATGTTTCAACTTTCAACGAAATTACAGTTTGTACTCAGTGAAATTATATCGCGGTCTAAGCACTCCAATTGCAAATGATTGCTTATTCCGTAAAGGTACATACGTTATGAAATACAGACTCACGGCTTGGCTTATCGCTTTCGTCCTCGTGTGCGTTTTTAACTCTTTTATTTCGTATCATTATTCCATCGGTCACAACTGTATTTCTGTGTTTAACAATGAATAGAACAATCTCATTAAAGAGTCAAGGACAACACCTACATCAATGAAGTCTTTAGAAATGAAAACATGACATTGAACGGCAATTGGTCTGGTCCTGTAGGAGTGAAGAGAACCGCCTTACAATTAGTATTAACAAAAAATTAGTTTTGGTTTACGATTAATCAAAGAAAGGAACACCAAAAGCACATAGATTGCACGAAAATTAATGGAATGTCTTTAGTTTCAAATTTCGTCACAGCAACTAAGTCAGGTCATTTGTAGTGCCAGTGACTTCACAAATAGTAGTTGCCAAACGTTTTGAATGCTCCAACACACAGGATGAAGTTGCCAAACCCAAATGTATGCAAAATAGTTCCAAGCATCTGATTTTCGATGATAAAACTCCAGGAAATCGTTCCGCAATAAGTCGTCTGTTCCCGAAAATAAAATAAAATGAAGGCTATAAAACATTACTTTCACTTTAACACCTATGAACCCTTTTGGTGTAAATATAATGAAACAAGTTTTTAGAAAACCGTACTTATAAAAGTCTCCACATAAGATTCCAGGCAATGGGTACGTCTCCAACGGTAAACCATGCACATGTTTCGCTCGAATTGGCTGACTCTGAAAATAATGCAATTCAGAATTAAGTTGTGTACCACTCTGAAATAAGCAAAAAAGATCCGCAACTTACAGATGGGTCCTCAAACCATAAAAAGTAAGCGTAGTTAAAAGCATTATCCTTCCACATCAATGAAAAATGTCCCTGCTGCATATGTTCCCGGGCAAAATTCACCATTCCCCAAACCTATAAATATTTTTAAAAAAAAATGTAACGAAAAAGTATGACAGGGAGTTGTACCAGAAGCGTGGCTTCCACTAGCTACAGGGAAAACGTTAATTTTCTAGTCATACGTGTGAGTTTCTGAGTTTGACTGTGTCATCTTTTGTGGAATTCAATGATGGCATCGTCACCCAGTGACGACTTCTTTCGACGTAAATAAAGTGAACCAATCCAGGAAATTCTTCCAAATATTTGCTAATAGTTAAAGTTTCCTTTGACCCTAAAATTGTATTTCTACATGACTTCACTTTAAGAAAGCTCCAAAAATCACTTGTATCGGATTGCACTGTTCTCCATATTGCCTCCAATTCCGAATTAATAACTCCCTTCAGTTTTTCTTTTTCACTAAAATAAGTTCTAAAGCTTTCGCGGAGAACGTCAATTAGTGGACTCAATTGAAGGGTAATGCAATCTCCAGTCTTCACGTATTGAGTGAAACCAAGCTTCAATCGTTCCCATCTGGCGACGAGGTCATTTCGTAAGGAAGTATTTTTCAGTTTCTTGAGTGAGTCTAACACTTTCTTAACGGAAGAATCCAGTAATTCAAAGTACTGTTTATCTTTTGGCACGTTGCGGCGACTCTCTTCAAATTTGTGAGTCAATTGCAGCGTTGCACAGATGTTAGTCAACGGACTAAGAGGACACTGAAAAGTAATAGATTTGAATGCTACGAAAATAGTTTTAGTTTTGCGAGAAAATCAGTGTTACGTAACTCAAATAAGCAGTTACCTCACAGATGTAGAGCAGATAGAGACCATCTTGGACAACTCCGACGTGAACACGGTACGGAACAAAATTCGCACCAGATTTGAGAAGAATGAAGTAATGTTCGATGTAGTCTGAAAAAGTAGGAAATAATTCAAGAAGCTAACATAAAATTCTTTGTCTACCCGATAACCTCGGTAGTAGGAAAGATCACTTTTGTCCATCTGTCTAATGATCACAAAAAACTCACTTTGACTCTCTTCTGAAGTCGTCCAATGAGAGGATCCACTCCTTTCCCCGTTAGTGGAAGATCCGAGTGACGTAGTCCTAGTTCTACTGTCGTCGTGTGCTTCAGAACTACTACTATGCAGAAAATGGCTATCTTCGTATTCTCCATTTTTTGAGCAAAGATTTAGAGGCCAATCTTTTTGGCACAATGTTATGAAAAACATAAGGTCATCTGGAGAGAGATTTTGCGATCTTCGAGTCGAATGCCAGCTTAGTAATTTAGTTTCCATAAACAGAATAGCATGGACATGACCCGATCCCCAACTTTTTACTTTCGCAGCAGTTTGAGTCAGGGATTTGTTAAGAGCTGAACTCACTTGAATATTAACGTGCATTTGCTCTACAGCTTCAATCAGAAAACTTTGGTCCGAGAAATAAAGCGAAGTCCATGTGGCGAGAAGGGTATCCAAAAGCTCTGCATGGTATCGGGACGACTTTAATCTGCAAAGGAAACCAAATGGAAAGTATGCCGATTTGAGCAATAAATACGAACGATCGAACGAATTAAAACCTTAAAAGTTATTTTGGCTCCAAACCCAAAGTTGAATTTACTTACATGCTAACGTCCGGTCCGCAAATGCTGGATACATAAGATATACAAACTCCTAAAGACCTTCTCAAGAACGGCAGATCTTCCGTTCCGATTTGAAGAAAAATAAATCCCATAAACTATAAAAACGAAACACTGATGAGAAAACTATTATAAACCGATAGTCATATAATTTCGAGACATGCTTACATCTTGGAAGACAATGTTCGTTCCGTCCTCACACTGAATCGAGTTGTACGGATTCTTAAATTGTTCTTTCATAAAGCGATGTGAAGTGACTAATGGCGAGAAGAGCTGAATTAGGATATTTGGATCAATCGCTTTCTTTCCTTTCTAAACAACCGACGGAAACTCAATTACAATTACTAATTTTGATGAATTTTACCCCAAAATTTGTAATAGTTAAAAATTCTCAATCATATGATCGTACCCCGTATGGAGTTGAATACTCCGAAGACACCAAACCTTTTGCAGCCGCCAGTTTTGCCACATGTTGCACAAGTTTTGTTGAGCAATTCAAATAAATAATGTCGTTCAAATGATTGAAAACTAAAATACTTTTCATTGTACTTTCCATCAAAGTTTCCACAGAACTGACAAAGAGTCCTGAGAACTCACAATTGCGAAAATTGTGGTCATATTATAGCCAACAGTTCAAAAATGTACGAATGCCTAGTCACCAACAGGATTAATTATAATATTCTAAAATGTATAACCTAATCATGAAAATAAATCAAAATTGACTGGTACAACTTAGCTCAATATAATTTTGTTATGGTAAGTGATAGACGAGTTTATATTTTTAATATGCGCCTCATTTAATAAAATTTATTTTGGCAACTTTAATTGAATAGTTTTAGTAATCTAACTACACTGTCTAATCAAAAATGTAAAATACACCCTTCCCGCTCTTTTTTCATTAGAAAACCACGATAGGATCAAACTCACCATTGAGCTTCACCGGACCGAACATCTGAACCAGAATAAAGTTGTAGAATTTATTATAGATACTGTAGCTTCGTTTATGAAACAATAGTAATAGAATAGTTTATTTTCTTGAAGTCGTAACTTTAACAGAATGGGTAGAACCTAATAGGTTCTCTATAATATCAGCCACAAAATGAAGTGATAATAGAAACAAGTTTAGGATTGAAAAACGGAAGATGAAACTTCAAATTAGTCGTTATTAATTTATGATTACATTAACAATATCCCGATAATTGACCGGCGAAACTCGGCTTGCCTGAATGATTGACTCAGCCGCTCTGCTGAAGTCGCCGAGTGGAGTTTCTGGGTCGCAATGGTTTACAGCGTTCCAGAGCTTGCAGGCTAGATTAAAAACTACTTCTTTTTGAGAAGTTGAAGTTGAAGCTCTCCTCGGTGTTGAATAGTTGTTCTTGAAGCACAATACGTTGAGAAGTTCGTGAATTGTGTCGGCTAAATTAGAAAATTACAGAACAAATAGATCAGACAACTGTTAACAATAATTCATTTCGAGACGAGTTCTCCATGTAGGCTTTCTTAATTACCTAAATATAAATTGAAAACGAATTGATGACAAGATGACATCGAAAGTCTATCGTATCTCGGAGGTATGCCCTGGTAATCAAAATCATGTCATGATCGAACTTAGATTACAGACTGACAGAAAGATGATGTCCTCTGCTTTTTATTCCACAGAAATACAGAAAACCGAAGGACCCGCCAAGTCTATTTTATGCAAAGTCCTTTCGAGATAAACTCATCGCTTAGTGATAACGTCCTCCCTCTCCACTATATTTTCCCTGGTTGAGTGGGCCGCAAGCAATTAATTCCATATTTAACCTTATTTAAATTCCAATTTTTACTCCGACACAGTGATCCTAAATTATTGAACTGACTACTACTATACTACTACTGGAACGCTTAGCGTGGAAGAAAATAGATGATCAAAATGAAGTGATAAAGTGATTTCGAATGTAATACGTCTATACCCGAAAAAGAGTTCAATTGTTTGATCGTCTTTTCCCATGGATACAAGAATTTATGTTACGGTCAGTCATTGATAAAATGGGAGCTGGTTGAATGCTAACGAAGTCAAACGCGGAGCGGATAGCAGATTGCACCGAAAATTGAAAATCTCAAAGATTTTGTATTGTTTTTGCTCCAATTTTTTCGCTTCAATTTATTTCTATAAACGAAAGTGAAAATATCGAAAATATGAATTCTATCGTGACCACAACAGAAATTCTTGTATCCAAGCCAAAAGACGAACAAACAATTGAACTCTTTTTCGGGAATGCCCTGTGATAAGATTCTCTGTGCGCATAGTCGCAGCTTAGAATATATGTATTTTAAATTAATTGGTATATCACTTCGTGGAAATATGTAGTAATAAAATATTAGAATTTACCATTCAGAGTTGAGAATCCGAGCTCAATTTTTTCCATCAGACTTGAAACTTCGTCACACATTCGGATTTTCAATCTAAAATCTTCACCAGACAAACTGCGAATACTGCTACTCTCCAACTTGTATCCAAATAAATTTGCCCGTGTTCGCTTATATGCGAATGCCAAGAAATGAGTTCCATGAATATGCTTGATGCCCAAGAGTTTCGACAGTTTATTTTGAGATAGGTTATGATACCACTCTCCTTCAGAAGTCGGCTGAAACATTTCTATGGATATGTTAAGAACTCGGTCAACGATATAAAAGTGTGTCGTCCGAAATTCACAAAGTTGGCATTTCCAAATCAAGGCTTTGTCGAAACAACCCAAATTTTCTACATTTTCCAATATAAAAAAGCCAACCCGGCTGCAACCGCCAAGATTATAGCATTTCAAGGAGCCGAAGTAAGTTTCCATCTCGGTAGGGTCTAAACATCGCTGACAGAAGCAATCAGCGTATCGATGAATCTGAAGGAGCAAACGTCGATCGTAGGTTGGACGAAGTAAATTTACGAAACCAGCAACGATTTTATCTCCTTTCTGAATTTGTCGCAAAGCCTTTACCATAATTTCTCCTTTAATACTGACGCAAATATCAACGTTCGGCAAACAGCTGTGTTCGATGTAGGATGCCTTCGGTGATAAGGAACGCTGACTGTGGTCATTAAATAAAAACCAAGATCATTTTCCAGAAACTAGCGTAATAAAATAGCTTGTTAATAACTTACAAAGAACCAGTCCCACTTCCATGAGCCATACCGCGACGTTTAAGCACGTTCAGGATGCGAAAACAAAAGTCGACTGCATTTTCAGTGTCCTTGTCCTCTCTACTACCAGCTTGTCGTCCCAAATTTCTGAATAACTTCTCGTAGCTGGAAATTATCTCTTGCTGCTGTAATGTGTGACTATTTTTGCCAAATCGTATTTGATCATTGCCGTTTGGAAACATCAATCTTTCAAACTGAAGCCATGATCTTGTATCCGTTCTTTCCAAGAGTAATACTCGTAGGACTGCCACAAAATCATAAAATACCTGCAGTGCAAATGGACGTCCTTCCAAAGTATTTTCAACGGATTCTCGACCGCCGATTAAACAAGTTTTCAAAACTGCACACTCGAAATTTGCGTGAGGGTACAATTCAGCACACTCCACTTTGCACACTGGTGATTGGCAGATGGTGCAGTTAAAAATTTTGGCATATGTGGTGTCAATTTCGTTAAAGCATCCAACACAGACAACCTTAGCTGGAAAATTGTTAAGGTAACTGAAAGCGTCCACATTGTGAGAAATCTTCTCTCCAAAATCAATCGTCGGGTCAGCAAACGAGAAATATGCATTCTCGTAAATTATAATGCTTCCTTTCCGAAGATCTCTTGTGGACTGTAAGTATTTGACCTTTGTATCACCATCTTCCTCAACTCGTGTCATCGGAAAGCACTTTATACGGTGCCTGGTCCAGTCCTCTTGCAAATGCCTCACGCCACAATACCAGACATTGTCACAACCAGCGCACATCAAAATCCCAGGAGTTTTACAAACAACGCACGGAATTCTTGTATCCGCACGTTGCTTCTGAAACTAAAAAATGTATAAAACAATCAACAATGTGTGAATCTTCATTTAAGGTAACAACCATCGAACCTATGTTTAGTCCGACTATCAGCACGCCTGTGATGGTTCAAGCCATCCGGCGCTTACCGTCTCTGTTGAGGGTTTGAGTTAGATCCTGCTTGGAAACAAGGTGAGGTACTTATTTTAAGAGTTATCACGATTAATTTCTCACATTCCGGCCCTGGACTAACGAGTGAGGTAGGGTACAACTCAACGAATTGACCCAAACTTTCTTTCCGAGTGACCTCTGACACCTTTGTCCCAAACCCTCAAAAATGTCATTTTTTGAGATAAAGTCAAAAATCAAAAAAAACATTTCAGAGAACCGTTGAAATTTGTGGAATAATGAATTCGAAAATGAAAAACACCATAACCTCGAATATTTGAACGTATTTTCGGACAGAATTCAATACTTCGTGTTATAATATTAAATTGATATTATTTTCTGGCCAAAAATACATTCAAATATGCGAAGTAGTTTGTGGTTTTTCATCTTCTAATTTACTATTCCACACATTTCGACGGCTTTCTGAAAAAAAACAATTTCGATATTTGAAAATTTTGGATCTTGAGATCAGTTTTGGAAAAAAGTTCCGTGGGATGTCCCGTGCTAAAATCTTGAGAACAAAGAACCCCTTTGCACTTTTTCTAAAAAAAAATGTAAGCATTTTTTAAAAATCGAGGATGAAGCGTTGCGTGAGCTAGAGGGTTTGAGGCAAAGGTCTTTCAGAAACAAAGTTTTGGTCAAATCGTTGAGTTGCACCCTCCCCCATAAGTCAAGAGCAAAACGATTTCTAAGAACAATATCCGTAGACGTTTTACTGCCTTACTGCCACATGTTAACTAGGTAATTTATTATTTGTACTTCTTGGAATTTGGCAGACCTTTACCTATACTTACTTACATTACAAGATGAAACTGAGGACTGAGACTGACAAAAGGAAACCAATTCAATTGACGGTTTCATCTAGATCCGTCATACTATTTTTATACCAATTGGGATCCCCTGAAGCCCTGACATGAGTTAAAAGTCGTCTGCACCAAAGAAGTACTTTTTTCGCCGATCTCTTTAAAGGTAAAAAAATCCTCAAGTCTCCTCTGTGAAAGTTGGAAAATCTTTCAAAATTACAATTTCATATCAAAATTTTGCTTGGAAATATTTAAGAATGTAAGAGATCATAAGTTTGAGAAATAAATTATTGTGAATTTAAAAAAAAATTTAATGCATTTGACGTGATAACGACATTGACACAAAATGAAAAATGAAAAGTTTGGCATGTACTTGAAGACATGATTTTTCAACTTCCGCGTTTTGAAAAAAATTTATGGAAGTTTGAAGTCCTTGAAATTGCATGATTCGTGAAGATCTGCAATAAAAAAAAGTCGTCCTTGGAGGTCAGGACTCAGGACAGAAAAATTTCACTTGGTCCCCCTTCAGGGTCAAGGAAACCAACCGTTCAGAAGACTTAATTTTTTTCAAGTTAGGGGATCCCAATCGGTAAAAAAACTGAAAAACAGTAAGCCGGGTCTAGGTGAAGCCATTAAATGAGGAAGAGGTCAACAGAAAGCAGTTGGTAGTCAGCTTAACATTTCCTTTACATTTACATATTTTAAATTTTACAGTGATTGTGTTTTAACCGAATTCCTCATTGAAAATGCATGTCACTCACTTGAATTTTATTTCTTTTTAAAGTTTTCTTGACTCCTGTGGATTGGGTTGATGTTTGGACATGATGGTCACCACCACCTCCTCTTTCAGACGCTGACTGTCGGTTTATGTCACTCAAGAGACGTACTGCTTGGTTGAGTTCAGCGAGAAGGATATCACTCGTACCACTGTCAACAGTTCCAGTGGAACCAGTAGACAATACTGGATCTGACTTTGTATCCATCAATTTTGTCCTGTCGGCAGTGTAAAACTGAAAAACTGATTTTTTTAGACATGTTCGACGAAATGAACACAACCGTGTGTTGAGCTTGAAATATGCCAGACAAGTTTGAACTTTTCAGCGGGACTCACAAATTACAAACACCAACGAAAGAACTGGTCTCCCGCAAGAGGGCACTACGCACATTTCTTCCAAAACATATAGGTACCAATTTTGGGGTTCACACAAAAAAACTAGTTTTATTTCGGAATCCGAAAACCCGGAAGACTGTATATATTGTAATTTTCCATTTTTCAAGTTCAACCATGACCCCCTCGAGATCACAGATTCACTTTGTTTCATTTTTGATGTTTACGTTGTGTGAGCTATGATTATTGATGACTTAAATAAAATTACATCCAATCCAATCCAAAACAGTCAGTGAGTTTCCAAAAACAGTTTTCATTTTTCATAGCCCGAACTACTTTGGTTTTGGTTGAGTAAAGAGGCCAATTTGCGCATTATTAGAACAACCATACAGTTAAAATACTTATCAGTACTCTCTGGGTGGGTCGTAAATCCCAAGGTCCTGGTAGAGTGTTCACTAACAAGTATATACGCGCTCACGTCCGAGTCACAGATCACCTTCCCTTAGCACATCAATCGATTGTGTCCTGTCCCTTACGGTTTACAAACGTGTCGGAATAATATAAATTATTATTTCATACTACTCCCTTGCATGAATGAAAAACTTCAAATACTGTATAAATAAATGCAATACAACTCTCCTCAGTCTGTAACTGCAACTACTATAGATGGGATGGGATTTCAATTTGGGCTTATTCACTAAAGAAATATACTTCGACTTTTTAAAATTATTTGTGTATTGTGAAGCCGCATACTGAGAGATTTATAAAAGTTAGGTGTTCGCACTTTTTCGTTAAATTCATACAACTTGGAGATCACATCTAAGGATTTATTTATTGAAAAGGGTTTAGCCGGATCAAATTGGATTCGGCCCAGAATTTGAACATATTGACCCATCGCTGTGAATTTCTCCTTTAGATTACAACAATGAAGTTTGTAGGTACGGACAGCTGAACTTCTGAGTTTTGTGTCCAGATAAAAATAGTAGAAATTTCCAACCTTTGACCGCTCCATGGGAAGATTTCACATGTATATTAGTGCTTATTATGTCGAAAAGGAGAAACCACTTCCAAATAAGTCTTTTATGGAATGAAATGCATTTAGAGACCATTCTGGATTTTTTTGGGAGTGAATTTACTTCGGTCTGAAGTGAAGACTGGGACAAAATGGTAAATGAATTCACTGATGTTGGATTATAATATGTAAATGAAACTTCCTTGAAACTATAAAATGACGTCTCCTCCTACAGTTCTGTGTATCTTGCAACAGTCATTCTTGTTCTAAACAGGTCCCCAATTTATTTAAATTGAATTGAATTGAATTGAAAGGATAAGCAATTTTACCTGCATGAAGACTAAATTGCTTTTGCATATTACGAAATATTGTAATCCAATTATATTAATACCAGAGGAAAGTTCTTTAGTTCATCAAAGTGAATTTCTAGAACCTCTCTATTGTGAAAGCTAGTTAGTTTTGCATTGGACAAATTCATTTGAAAGGGGGATTTATGTTATTCATTTTTTAAACCCATCATAAATAATGAAGTTCTTAACAACTGTGCAACTATTAGGACTTCTCTGCTTTCAAGCAAAAATATTACTCTCGAATCAAGCCAGTACATGAATGTTATTCCGTAGTCACAAAACCTGTCTCTGGCTAAATATTTTGGTGTTCGATTTCAGTTCACATATGTTTATTTTGGAAAGGATTTGCAGAAAGAAGGTATTATAAAACCAAAATCTCACTTCCCATTTTCTAAATCTGTTTTCCAACTGGTTTATTGGTGAGAGTGAAAGTAACATTCGTATGTACTAAAAGTCCTGGGCTTGTATAGATTCTGACTCACGAATCCGGTCTTTATTCCACTGGGCACGATTCATCTGTCGGAATAAAAGTGAGTCGTGCTTTCTTCATATTACGTAAACTTTAACATCTATGTACATATAAAAATGTAATCCAAAATCGAAAATATCGACTGTAAATCTTTCATAATATTCGAGTCTCCTTTGTGCTTTCACTCGATCTACCAACTTTTTATGCGCACTTGTGCAATCTCAAACTGCAAGCTTGAATGTAAGCCTGGTACAAAAGACGTCTTAAAAATTATTTTAAAACCCTAAAATTTTGATTTTTTTTCTGGTTATGATTATGCATTATGAACACTAAATGCGCACTAATCTTTTGGAATGATTGTATCTCGGAATCGGTGTGTACATATGGGTGTCATACCCTTCCGAAAAGACGGAACGTTAATTTCAATATCACCAGGAAGCTACAGAATAGTTGACAATTGTCCGCAGGGCTTGTACAGGCTGAACCAGTTTGTGGTATCCTCATGGGCCACCGCGTATAATATAAGCTGATGAAATTAATTAAAAAGCAAGTGATTAATAAATGTTCGAGTGAGTGTGTTCGTCCGGGCTTGATAGCCATAGCGCGGTCGATAACTTGTATTGAATACTAAAACTCATAGTTTTGAAGAAAGTTCCGATTCATTCTCATGGATTATTATTATTCTTGTCAAAGATAATATCACAGTGTGATGTGCAGTTGGTAGGTACACTGGCCAAAATTGATTAAGTCGTAAGATATAATGGGCGTGGTAGGACTTCCGACATTCCGTCATTCCGGTTATCGAGATGCACATTTGTTACAGTGCTTTCAAACTGTACTACGGAATCCGGAACTGACGTAAGGTCTGGAATCTCCATTCAATTGATTTGTGTGACAGGTGTGTCACCGCTCGGCTTCAAATCTTCTTTATATCTTTGTTTTTATCCGGACACGGATAGACCAAACTACAAACAACGGTTTATTTACTTGATTATTATTCGGAGGCTATACAATTCTTTAACGAATGACTTTCACATTTAGGTGACTCTGTATAAAATGAACGTGTCTTGAGTTGTGCGTAAATGCTGAGCAAGCTTCCAAACATCACATATTATTTGTTAATCGGAGTTCTTGCGATTCAACAATATTCATTGAATTCCGACTACGTCAATTACCAGTTAGATGTCCGTAGTTCAAAATAGAAGTTTAAAAAAGTATCTGTAGACATAACTGTTCAGAAAATAATCTCATGAAACTCAAGGTGTAAGCTTCCGACGAATCTCCAAAAGGTTAGTGAATTGATTTATCAAATAAACTGCGTTAAGCGGATAAAAGGAGAAAGGACAATGTCATGATGGCACGAACGACGATTGAAAACCGGGAGAACGCACTTATAGTCGAAAGAACCAAGAGTGACACTGACACATATGGCCGAACGAATCAAGTGACACTGCCATATGTATTTGAAAGAACAAAGAGACTCACGTATTATGGCCGAAAGTATAAGGAGTGACACTGTCACACATGATCGAAAGAACCAAGAGTGACACTGTCATAGTGGAGAAATCGAAGAGATACGTCCCTTATAGTCGAAAGAACATTGCCATTTATGAGGAAAAGTGGCACGAACGCACGCAATCACAATGCAAATAATGTGTCCTTTCACAATTCGGAGCGCAGCATAATCGGCCAAATTTCTCTCATGTGATACACTGTATTAATGCAAAGCAACAAGATGAATTGCGATTAGACAGTGAGGAATTCTCTACCCTGTCTCACTGTCTAATCAATTCCAATCCTTTTTAATTGAATATTTATGTTTTTCATTGTATTGAACGAGCCCACGGCTGTGAAGCAACCAAGTGTGTCATGAACGAGAGCGCTGGTTGGCATTTGCTTCCATTGCATTGTTTTTATTTGAAGTCTCGGGAAACAAATTGCACTGACTCTATAAGCATTGGGCGAATGAGATAACAGTGAAAGTCGAAAGTGTAACGTGAAAGCGTAAAATGAATTCTAAAGGAATTGATGGTTTCCAGATTCGCATTCGCATCTGCCTCCATAGTTAACGCGGTGTGAGTTGGCAAAAGTCGTACATAATTAGCATCGCATGAGTTCAAGTATTAGGTGTGGCGATACTTTAAAAAGTGTTCTGCATTAAATCGTACCAGAAACCGGAATTTACGAACTCGGAATAGGGTATTGGATTGGATTGGATTGGATTGAATAGTATACGTTTTTTTTTATCAAAGTCATCAACTCCATAGCTCACACAAGATAGCATAAATGCCACGCCGATTTATCAGTAAGTATCGTTAATTCTGACTGGCACTAAAACATTTGGTAATTTAATTAATTACTTAAAATTTAACTAATTTAGTGTGCTAAATTAGTAATAACTAATTAAATATGTGTGTGATGTGGAGCATATAATTATTGTAGTAAGAATTCCTCTGTGAAAGAATGCTTCCAATTGATTCTAAATATTATGAATTATAAAGGCGTTGAAAGAATACTTGTTCTTGTGTAGGGTGGCTCAAAACAAAAACAAATAATTAAAAACCAGATTGGATTCAATATGAGCAGAAAGCTTAGATAAAATGATAAAAATTGTCCTCATATATTGAACTTCCTCCGTTATGGATGTACAGAAATCTTAAGAAACGAAGTCGGGTCAGATATTTGAAATTGTACGATCACTATAATATTTTATAAATTTCGGGCGGCAGGAACGCGTCTTCAATAAAAGAAATTAGATTGCACCCTGCTTTAAGGCGAAGCACCACGTTTCGCTCCAATGAACCTGAGAATACTACGACCTACTGTCCTGTCTGATTGAGTTACTTAGCTCGATCATGCGATTTTGAATAAAAACCGTTTCGAAAATTCCAGAAAATTCTAATTTAAAGGTTGACATGAATTTTTCAAAAAAAATATAATTAAGCCGTGGGAGATAACAGACTTGTGAACTAACCTTGTTTTAATTTGGACCCCTCATGAATTTTAACAAAAACGCATGTATTGTGTCCAAGAAATAACAACAACTTTCTCCAGAAATTGTCTCCAGCGTTCCAGTTCATTGGAGCAGGATTAAAAATATTTTGGTCCGTGCTTACTAATGTATTGACTGGACAACAAATGTCATTTATGTCATGCAAACGATTGCATGACATAAATGGTGTGAGGTACAGAATTGTTCGAAACACCCTCGGAGTCCAGAATTCTCGCATCTCTGTAGAATTTTGAATGTTGGAAAATTAAACTATAGCTACACCTTAATAATAAGCGGTAGGTCTTATTCATGGAAACATTGAGGTGCGGAAGTTTCCTCGTTAGTGGGGCATCTCCTTTGTGCTTTCTGGGGCACCCTGTACCGTAGCATGGAGTTTGCACGCTTTAAATTGGTAGGGATTACTTACTATGAATTTTATAAATACTAACATTAGAAAAGTCTTCAACTGATATCAAGTGGTTAGTATGTGCGAATTTGGATGAGTTCACATAGTGCTACTGCCACTCTGGTCATGTCCAAAAAAGAAGAGAGCGTGGAACTCAAATGGAAGCCAAAATGTGAGTCTTTATATGGAAAAGCTAACCCTAAGAGAATCCCAGTCTGTTTTCAGGCGCCTTGGCTAGGTTCGGCTTTCTCTCCACTCGCCGTTTTCCCCTGGCTTTCTCCATTGGCGTGCAAAAAGAGAAAACACGAAACAGAGTTGAGAGTTGACTACATGGTGCAGTTCAGAAAACGACGAACGGCAAGAACCAATTCATCTATCTTGTCCGGTCGTTTAACCAAGAAAAAAGGAAACAAAACACACAAAACAGTTAAAGTGAAGCAACCAATTCAAATACCTACCCGACTTGAGTGGACCTACAAGGAAACTACTTTTTGTGTAAAAACTACCTCGTCTCAAGAACGTACCTAAAATGTTACATCCCGGTATGAACGATTTATCAGCGATCACATTTTCGAAACATGTCCTTCCCCTCCAGGCGAATTCTTTCGCAGCCGCCATAAAGCTCCCAAGTGTGAATAATAAATGAGGTACCAGGAAAGAATTGCATATTTTTGAAAAAACCACAAATCTGTAAATCCCTAACGTGGATATTACACCACAATAAAGATTTTTCTAGGAAAGTGGTTTCCTCGTTAGAACATACAATTTACAGTTTCACTGACATCCTGTGTGAAAGTTCTTCAAAGAAAAATAAAAAGGAGGAACAACAAAGTATTCCTTCCACAAAATGATGCGGGGGAATTAGATTCGTGTATTATGCTGGAACGGCTACTTTCACTCTTCATTCATCACGAAGCTTGACTTTTTTAGTCCATGAGCGGATAATTAATCGTACTCGTCTTGAGCGGAGCTGAGCAGTGTTTGGATTTTTTTCGTGGGAGTGAGCTCCGTTCCTACGCAATCCGTTCCTACGAGTTTGAATGACATCAGTAACCGTTCAAAGACTCCAAAATTGTGGATTCTTTCATCACTTCTCCTTCACATCGTATTGTCTTTTTTCAGAGCAGAGGATGAGATTTATCGTCGTATTCCTTGGAGGTACATAGTCTCTTTAATCTTTTTTTCCACTACCATTCCAAATTCTTCTTTTGCATTTATCTCTCAATAAATTTTCGGTAATCAATAAATTACACGAATTGCAACAAGATTGAATTGACACGTTTCTTAGGGATTTATGGAAACTCTAATATGTATGCGAAGTCTTCTCTATCTTAAAACTTTTCACTACAAACATACAATACCATTTCAATTTGAACTTTCTAAAGCAGTTTTTGAAACATGTCGGTCGACATTCGTGAACATGGGTTTGCACGTATGTACATCTGGTTGATACTTTTAACTTCTTATTGAAGTGAGAATTTACTCACCTAAATAAAATAGGAGTGCGGAAAATATTACTAGAAGTGACAACAATGAGTTAAAAGTTAAAAAATGGTGGATAGAAGTGTACTTGTTTGACAATTTCCTAAGCAAAATAGCAGAGGAACCATGATTTCCCATTCTCTGTGCTCTTTTGTTCGCAGAATAATCCGCTCTGGGTTTATACCGCGTAGCACGCAGTCCGCTTTCTCTGCAGATTACGCGGCATGGCAAAAGGAAACTTGGCTGTCAAGTAAACCAAAATAAAGTCTAGACGAATTCTTGACGGAGAAGGATGGCGAAGTAAAAAAAATTCTGCACGAATCTCTTTAATTGAATTAAATCGTCATTCATCTCATTAATCTGTCCGTTTTTACGATTCTGCCAAGATTATTTCATTTGACTCGTTTGAGTTGAATTGAATTGAATGGGTTGGTTGGACGTGAGCAATCAATCTTACTGTGTATAAAAACGCCTGGGCTAGGCGTAGCATATGCCTGTCGGATTTCTTAATGGGTTTATTAAACTTCAGAATTTGTAAGGAATGTCTTGTGTAAATAACTTTAAATGGTGGGTAATGGGTATGCCCGTAGTGGAATTGACGTTTTAATACAAATTACGATGCGACAGTTTACAACATAAAATCGAGATTAATATTTTTGGAATAACTGCTGTAAATCATAACTGTTGATTTAGAACTTTGACAGAGTATTTGAGGCATTTTGAATAACAAAATTATATGAATTTTGCCAACGTTTGCACTTTTCCAACAAATTAAAATGATCCCTCCGAGAGTGTAAACAAACCTTCAAAAGTTCTTTTTCTGAGGTCGGGACAAAAGTTCTTGCATTTTCAACTTTTTGGCACCGTCAATGTCCACTTTTGTAAAACCAAACTTGGACTGCAGCTTGTGAAACTGTGGGCAGAAATTCTAGCAATGATTATGATAGCGTGGAATACATTGGAAAGTCCAAATCTCATGCTTTTAGAATGTAACTTTCTTCCGTAGAGTTACATTAGCTGGAATTGCAAGTGCCGGTTACATCCTATTCATAGAAATTTATAGAATTAGTTACGAGTAAAATGTTCCAGTTGCAAGCGCTTACCCTATTGAAGAAGTTTTGTATGATTTGTGTCCCAAACTCTGAATCTATGGCATGGGGTATGCATTATAGCAAATGTAATTTTTGCTTTTCATTCCGTTCCTCATGAGTTTCTGTAACCTGAAAAGAAATAGAAAAAGTGTTATTTAACAAGTTAACTGAAGTCTTAATCCTTCCGGAACTGGTGATGGCTTAAGGGCGTAATAGCCAACGCGTGCCGCACATACTTGAATTCTGAGTGAGCTTGTCCTGGCTCCAGTTTTTCTACTCGGGAAATTACTCTGCATATATGGATCTGACAGAAAGCGATCTGTTCACTATACACCCTGAGAGCTTGAGATCTAAACTTCATATTTACAAAAAGGAATAAGTTTAGCTTTGCTGACTCACATTCAACCCTCGTCTCACTTTCACCGAGTGACTTTCACCAGAAAAGCTTTGTGATGAGAAGGGGGAATGATTTAAAATAAAAGCAATTTGAAATTGTCCTCCAAACAGCTGTACTGGATTTTAGATTGTCACAAAGCGTTGTTGAGAAATCACATAAAGATAAATTAGAAAATCCTCCCACTAAGATCGATTTGAAAGGAATGACTGTATTTTTTTTTGTTCTAGTATAAGCTGTTTGTGTTTGATGATTTTGTAAAGAATTTAGCAACATCAAGGATAGACTTCTGAATTTCCATTGGGTTGTTTTTCGCTGAATGGATTTTAGAATTTTCGTCCCAGATTTGACTCATTACAAATTCTGAGAAACTAGGCTTCATTATAAATGTCATGTTGCTAGCTTGCTTTTAATTGTAGATAAATTCAACTGAGATTGTGAATACACTCACAGATTTAGATTTGACTCGATCGCTTCGCTCTATAATGTTCTGCAGTACAGGTCTCAGGCTTGTATGGTCAACCGATCCTAACGGAGAAAACTAAATATATTGATCTTTAAGGGGCAGCTGTAGTTATTTTTTGCAAATATTCAAAAGGTCATGACAACGGCGATGTGCGGGCCATAGAGGGT
>JAQFYE010000991.1:0-26924 GCA_034694305.1 Protaphorura glebata | reverse complement strand
AGGAAAATTCTCTGTAAAAATTAACCACCTTTGAATGGGCCTTTGGTCATATCAAATAAATTCTCTTCATTCAATATCAATAGATTGAGTCATTGCGATAGTTCTATGCAGCATTCTGGGCTTTTTTCTCAGCCGAAATCAAAGTCATTCATATCCCACTGCGCTTACTACTAACTAGCCCATGAGTGAGAAAATAATCAGCAAAATGGACTTGCGGCTTGCGACAGAAACTCACCCAAAAAGTTAAATTCTGAAAATTCTCACTGAGGACATTTTTGTCTGATTTCTACGTTGAAACATTCAACGGTTGGGTTTGGAATGTTTACAATGGAAGTAACAGCTTAACAAGGAACTCATTGCTCGTATTTCAGTTTCTAGTGGAAAGTAAACTTTCATCAAACCGACTGTACGATAAAATTTTCACAAAGTCAAGTTAAGGAAAACTCATGTCACACACACCCGTCAGATTTAGTTCGCATCTAACGATTTAGCCCATTTCCGTCTGAAAAATTGAAGAGAGTTGCATTTACAGCCCAACTTTACAGATTTCAAACCTTTTGCAATAAACTGGGACTTGAAGTTCACTAATGGAACTACCCAAACTTGACTCACTTACTTAACAAGAATAGAAATCGGAAATTATGAATTATATCATATCCATTATGCACTACTATATTAAACATATTTGTGAGTTCAAAAATTACGGCTGAAGGAGACATGAACTTTAATAATTACTTAGAAAGTCTGGATGAACTGAAATGACGCAAGCTACCCAAAATTTAATAAATTTTGATATTAAATTCAAATTAATTTATCCTGGAGCAGTTTAATCGATAAAATTCATTTTATTCATCAATCTAGTAAGCAATGTCGCATTAGGTAACTAAACAACTGCTACTTATATAAATAATATGTAAGCCGTACTCTGGCGTAAACTTGGTGAAGATTAGCCATTAAACAATTTAAATTCCATATTTAAGTTATTTCTAAATATTTCCGTCAAGCATGTAATTAGTGTTTCCTGTCCGTCTTTTATTCGGAATTTCCAACTGTCGAATTGTTTATAAAATTAACACAATATTAAACATTTAAAGTTCAGATCACGAGATTTTACACACATATTATGCCCTTAAAACTAGAACCGTCGAGAAAGCAATAACTCCGAATAACTAACTATATGCTCGGTGTGAACCAATAATGCGATAGCAGAGTGAGAAAATAAGCAATATTTGATCGCTAAGGAAACTTTCGTAAATATACCGTACGTGGTGCGCGTTAAAGCATTCCGAATTTCTCTTACTGGCATTAATCAGTCCATTTATGGCAGATAAAAAGATCACCTTATTATCACGCGGTTAAGAAACAAACAACTCTCAACCTTAATTTTATAATACGCGTGTTGTGCAAGCTTGCGTTTTCGTCATGAAGTTGCAAAAAATCGGATTGCTGGTGCTGTTTTTGTGATGGAATAGGAATAATATACTTGTTTACATTTTGGCATCTCACAGTTACAATCAACACTAATATGTGGGTACATGTGCGGGATTTGTGTCTAAATCCAAACACTTAAATGTGACGCAACATCGGGCAAATTTTGCTCCGTAGTAACCAGCCCAGAAACGGTCATCCTTGCCCACACTTGAAACAATGGCATATCGGAAATTGAATGTTTGTAGAAGCCCTGTATCCACAGGAGGCATTACAATTCGAATTGTTTCCCAATTACTGCCAGCTGTTATATTAAAAGTTTCACTCTTCATGGGAACGGGGTTTGGAGGAATATCTTCATTATCTTCCACGACGGGTGACTTGTGCGGTTCAAATTCCAAAGACACTGTCCCTGTTCCGCCGCAGTCAAAACGAGCTCCTGTCCTGTATATAAAAATATAAACACGTCAACATATAGTTGGAATTACTTTCCAAAAATAATTTCATGTGTAAGCCAAACAATTCTTGCGATCTCTTTCCATCCACCGGAAATGAAGTATTGTCAAGTTGTAATTACGTCCTTTGTAATCAGCTACAACTTATCTCAGATAGAGTGTAAGAGTGTCATGCAAAAGGGACCGGCAAAAAAGTGTAAATTTTAATCTGCTTTCTGCTCAAAGTGAAACAATTTTGAAAAGGTTATTTCGTCCATATGCTTGTAACAATACAATGGAAAACGTTCAAGGTTTCAACAGTCTAGATTCTGAAATGAAACAAGTTTTGTCTAATTCTCGTGCACCAGTATTTTATGAGGTTAAAATCAGCATGACCAATTTATTTTGGGGCCAAAAGACAATTTTGCCCAATTACATTGTTTTGGCTTCATTCTCTGGTTCAAAAGACCAGAATATCGACCTTACTATCTAAAACTGAAATTGTAGAGGTGAGCCGAATACCTTAGTTGAATGTTGCAAAATACTGCTATTCGGTAATCCGTAAACCGACTAATCATAATCATTAGGATCGAACGAAATCCGCAAAATTGACAGCACTTGCAACTTCAAACATAACTAACTCGAAATTCCTTCTCAAATTCGGAAGTATAACTTAAGCAATATGTTTATTCAAATTCAAATCTTACATCTCTGTGAGTGTGATCTCGAATGGGGCACAAATTCTCATGACGGCTGGGGTCAGACCTGACTTCCAAAGATCAATAGTTTGAGATTTCCTTCCATAGGTGTAGGAGGTAGCAAAACATGACGTAGCATCGTCAAACGGGTCATCAGGCAAATGATCACAACCGATAGGTAATTGTTCAATCTGAAACGGCGGATTACGCTGACTATAATGCGAAGTCTCCATGTCCCATCCATTGAATCCGTCTGTGAATTCCGAAGGAACAGAATTTAATCTCACATGAAAACGAAACACGAAACATAAATCGACAAACCACGTGGAACCAAATAATTAGTTTTATAACCATAACTAATTACACGTTACATTTATATTTATAACCCATTATTATTATTTGAAACTGATGTGCCATTTTTTTAAAATCATTTTGTTGGTTGTATACTGTGCTGAAAGGCAACCTTAATTGTAAGGCAGTGATCTTATTAAAGATATTTCTCTCTAAATAATTAATTTTTTAATACAATACAATTCAAACTCAAACTAGGATATTGTTCTCACCTTGACCAGAGTGATTTCTAACAAAGTTTTTCTTCAGAACATCGTGTTTGCAGAAGGCATAAAAAGCTATCCAAGCGTTTGAATTATGTTTAATTGAGGAAGGAATTTCATTCCAAGGGATATTGTGTCTAGTGCACACAGGTTTCCAAAAACTCCTGGACGAAGTAATCGTCTTCCATCGGATGCATACCTGTGAAAAAAGTCGGCATAATTATTTTGAGGAATACATAGACAAAATGTCTAATTGTAAGAATTACATTACATTAAACCCTTTGAATTTCCAAAGAGATCTTTCAGACACGCTTTCTACATCAGACATCATCGACCGTAAAATTCCGTTAACTGTACAAATTCCTTCGACAAAATTAGGAATCATAGTATTCGTAACTAAATTTCTGGATTTTTGCCATTACGAAACCGAGGAACGTAATAAATCACAGAGAAAATTATAGAAAGACGTTGTGTCGTGTGCCGTGTATTCAATCCCTCAGATGCTTTGGTTAAGTTATTAAAGAGGTTCTTCTCCACTGGAATTTTTTAATAATAATAGCGTGACCTTTCCGTAGGCCAAATACAAAATTGACATCACTAACCAATTTTCTTAAGAAACGTGCGGAAGTCTGTCTGCCCATACCTCCATACCTGATTTACCATAGAGGATCCTTAAATGAATGCAAAGGTAATACGATACGAAGGTCCTCAATACGTCGAAGCAGGAAACACTGGAATTATAAACTCGACCTTTGAATGGGCCTCTGGTCATATCAAATAAATTCTCTTCATTCATACTCGACATTCCATTATATTTAATTTAATTAACTAATTAATTTAATTTAATTAACTAATTAATTTAATTTAATTAACTAATTAATTTAATTTAATTAACTAATTAATTACACTTACCGCTGCAACGTTTCGAATTTCATCAACATGACAATACCCTAGAATGACTTCCATCATTTCCTCCGGAACAATAGCACTTATTTCACCCTTTTCGTCAAAACTGTGGAAAAGACCGTTGACCCCATCCGTGACCGTACTGTCCATTGCATCGTCCAAGAAATTGTCCATCCAGCTTGTGTTGTCAAAAACAGCTGGAGTACGATCAATGTCCATGGAATTTAAATTAGAATTTTCTACCGGATGGGCTTGGGCGGAGTTATTCGATCCCATTGACCAGAAGTTAACCCTCTAGGTCAAAGTTGAATCTAATTTATCAAATTTCAACAATGATTTAATTTTTCCCTAAAGTGAAAGTTGAAACTCTAGTCACTTGTCAAATATTTTTGAAGCGTAGAATTCAAAATAATCGAATTCATTTGAATTTTATAACTTTTACCGCCATGGAATTCAAACTCGATGTTCGGCTTTTACAACGGACAATTTTCGACCTCAGAATTCTGATCTCTGTTGGAAAGTCGAAATCGAAATTGAAAATGCCTTCCGTAAATTGGGTTCCACTGAATAACCATAAATATTATTCAAGGATTCAAAAAACAGGTTAATATTTTCTAAAAACACAACGTATAACTTAATATGTACTGGAATTCAAATCAAAATTGGACAAAATTAGATGGAATCGAGAGAAACCTGTCCCAGCCGTAATCTTTCAGCGACGAGATCGCACATTTTTAGTAATTATTGCGATATATAAAAAAATCAAAATTCTAAGTAGATTGAAATCTTGATAGGCTTAAATCTATGGAAGGTCAAGGTTTAACTTGGAAACTCTAAACAAATTTAGGAGATTTTTGCCGTCAAACTTTGCTTTGTTTAAAACGGTTGAGTTTGATTTGTATATAGCTACAATTAACGATTTTTTGAAAATTCGTCCGATTACGTATTCATAGGATAGACGAAACCTATTGCCTTCATTTTTCTAGTTCTTGTGGTTTCGATAACGAAATGTGTGAAGCCAGATGTAAGTTATAAATGACGTAATCTAATCAACTATTTAGTGTAAACGAGGGAAACATAAAGATTTTTAATTTTAATTAATTTTAATCTGTGCAATTTAAATATAATTAGTGTCAAAACATCATAGGTACAATTTCCAGTATTTTAAAATTTTGAACCGTACCCGGACTCCCAGCATTTAAACCAGTACCTCTTATTTATGTTCGTCCATAATTTCCATTTCCAAAAATGAATCCGAGATACACATGCAAGAAATTTCCCTTGTGAGTGGTACGTTTTCATTTTATTTTGAATCTATTTTTCAAGTGCTGCCGCGCGAGTTATTTTGAAGTGAAGGGAAGAAGGAAGCACAAAAGGACGAAGAAAACAATGACAGAGAACTCGAAAATTGTCGGCTTTTAGAAATTTGAAAGTTGATGAAACAAATCGAAATTCTAATTCTGCTCTGTCTGGCTGACTTCGAACGATCCACGGACTAATCAGTTTAATCAGTTGTCTGTCAACCGACAATGGATCCCCAACGGGTGAGTTCAAAATTAACTGATTTTACCGAGAAGTCATTGTTGAATGTGGACTTCTGATTTAGTTGAAAATATTTGAAATTTTACATAATTACTATTTTGTTCAGTCATACTCGCCCTATTATTATTTTATATGACAAATGGACGTCGGACGGACGTTTAATTTTGAATTTTTGAATGGAATTGGTTTCATTACTTAACAAGTCACTAATTCATAATTGGACATCGGGCGGGTTATAGAGTCCAGATTCTGACCAAATGCATCGTCAGATATCCCCGTATACGGTCGTAGAGAACAGGTTAGCATTCCATTTGGCCTAAGGAATTTACGTTTCGCTGGCTGTGGAAACTCCTTTAAGGAGAAGGTCTTAGGTCTTCCTTTAGCATGTCTATCCTAAGGGATCGAACAATCACCTCACTACATCATGTACAGGGTTATAATAATATGTGGTGTGTCAGTAAAAAGCTGCAGTGCAAAATGGATTCTAGATTGATACCATTTTTTAATTACGTACTAATTCGTGAATTATAACTAGGAAGTTAATTAATTTGTACTCATATTTTTGTTTTTCAGAATGACAATGGTGATGAGAATGACAACGACGACGATGAGAACATTCCTTGCAAGGTGTGTGGAACTCCAGCCGTGTTTCGTTGCTCAATCTGCCAGAGTGTATGGTATTGTGGAAAAGATCACCAGAAGCAAGACTGGAAAGATCACAAAGTGACATGTAAAAAATGGGTTGAAGTGAAGGATGAGACGTATGGGATACACTTTCTGGCCAACGGGAATCTCAAGTCTGGAGTTCGTCTTTTCCAACGCCACCCGATCTTGGCATATCCGAAAAGAATTGAAGAACATGAAATTAAAAGCTTGCATCCATTTTTGACTTCTTTCAAACAAGCACTGTCAGCCCCCATTTCTCCTTGCCTTGGATGTTTTCAGCCGTTGCCGTACAAAGCGATCGTTTTTGAACCGTTAGACCGCGGTACATTGTTGAACTGTTGTAGTCGATGTGAATGGCCCATTCATAACTCTAAATGCCAACAGGTAATGCTTTCTTATGGAATGCTAAATGCTTCGGAGTAACTAACATGTCTAGATTTTGCTAGTAAGTTCGATCACATGTCACTGATTTAGATTTTAGATTTTAGTATATCTCCAGGTCGAAGTTTTACTTCGAAGTCCGACATAACACAAAGCCCGCAGTGGTGTCAGAGGTCTTGGGGTCAAGAGTTTTGTGCTATTTCCAGGGATTGAAAATATGCCCTAACGCCCAAACGAGGTTAGGAGGATACAAAGTTTAACATTACGAGCATGAAGGGGAGGTTTTTCTCCCCATGCTCGTAATACCTAAGGGTTGGGAGAAGATTTTTTTCGGCGGACAGATTTTTCATCCCTGGCCATTCCTATTTTAGCTAATCTATTTTGGTAGGATTCGAAATTACTTCTGATTCAGTTAATAACATTTTGATTGGATAATTGGGGGTTTCTTATCTGATCTGACAGTATTCGATTATTTGGGTTACCAGAGCCAATTACCTAATACAGCGTGAAATTTATTCTCGTGATCAGATCGTTTTCTGTCACAAATTTGATCGGTTAATTTTTATTGGAATCGGATTTCGATTTAGATATAGGTATTTCATTCGGGTGAAAATGGTGGACTTTTTTAGTAGTATTTATTTAATGTCTGGACGTGTAGCCAAGGCCCAATCAGAATTTGACTTTTTCCACCTATATTAGAATTTGTCGTTTGGAGTTTTAATTTTTTATTATATTTATTTATTTTTCGGTTTCCCGATGTTAAGAATCTATAATTGATAAAATTATATGTATGTAACGAATCATTAGTTCTGAGATGTTATTGTCCTTGCAAATGGGACAGAGAAATATAAATGCGTCTGTTTATTTACTTAAATGTGTGTTTTTAATCTAACAGTAACAGCTTAATAGCATGACCCAAGTTTTCATGAATCTTTTTCCACCTTGTTGAAATTAAGTGTTTTAAGATGTTGCGTGTTAAAATCTAATTCATTGGGTTCATTTTTGCAGAAACATGAGGAAGAGTGCAAGATCTTTGTGAAAAATAAATTGCTTTGGCCCACCTTCGAGAGAGTCGAAAACATTTACTATTTCATCGCAGTCCTTCGCGCAGTTCTTTTAAAGAAGAAAAGCTCAAAGGACTGGAAAACTTTAAGGAAGATGCCGTACAAGACTGGGATGCGACCTATTATATACAGCGACCCTGATCATGAACGCGAAGCTCGAGAATGCTTCAATGAAAATATGAAATTTTTGAAACATTTTATACTGCAAGGTTGCAAACTAGCTGACACGATTTCTGAGAATGAAATTGAAATCTTGTACCGAATTATCAGGTCCAACGGATTCCTCTGTAACGATTCTCTTCACCTTAAGTCAAAGTAAGTACTAGTTTGACACTTTTGACAGTTTGAGCATTCTAGACATTTTTACAAATTAATTTCTTCTGCTTTTATGAATAATTTCATTTCTGTACTGGAACTTAGGTTTTGTTTCATCGTATATGATGGACCTCAAGGGCGCGTGCTTCCCAATAGTTGTATTCCGAACTGTCACGCTTACGTTGACCCAGAGACTTTAGTTGTTACATTCAAGACGATTTTACCCGTCGTGAGTGGAGAAGTACTGACGATCGATTATCAAGATTTGTTTTGTGAGCAAGGACAATATAAGGGACTGGCAATGTACTCAAGACTGATGTTTCATCAAATTGATCTCTGGTGTGATCCATGCACATGCATTCGGTGTTCTGACCCCACTGAAAATGGAACCATGTTCTCAGCCGTCTCTTGTCCAAAGAAGGGGTACGTAATATTGAATTTTATTTTCGTTGGCTCGAATGGTGATTTTTAGCACATTTGAAATTTAAATTTAATCCAATAACGTTCATACTTGTGTTCAGAAAGTTCAGCACATATTTTTTTTGACTAATTTGATTTTTATTTTTAGTTGCAAGGGCTACCTTCTGCCCAATGACACCACCACCATCAAGCAAGATTCGATTTGGTCGTGTAATGTGACAAAATGTGGGACGGTAAAATCTTTATACGAAGTGGAAAATGAGATTGTTATCTTGGCTGCAAGAGAATTGGGTCGGGTTCGTCTCACTGGAAGTCATCAGGTGATCCGAGAGACTATTCGAAGCTGGACTAAACGCTTCCATCCAAATCATTACAAGATCTTCGTCGCACTTTTGTTGGAGATAGTTTGTCCGGCCTCTAACCAAATTTGTAGCGCGTTGACTTATCTTTCCCAGAACAGGAGGATATTACCGGATAAGTTTGTATTTCATCGAGAATACTTGGAGGACTGTCAGTACATTTTGACACTGCAGAATCAACTGACTCCTGGACGCACATCTCGCCGAGGTACTCATTTTTGTACTAAAGAAACTTGTATTTTGCAGAGACTAATTTGTAATCGCATAAAGTTTGAGTGCACATAAAGGTTAGGTTGACCTTAACTCCTAGCTATGGTGTGGGTCAGGTATGGAAAGTTTGTCATAACATTGTAACGAGATTTAGATACCATCTCTTCCCTTATGTGCAAGAGAAGGCAACATATTTTTCGTCCCTGGTGTGGGTTTGATCACGGGGATAAACTTTTTTTTATCACTGTCAAGATTTTTTCCCGCTGATTTTTCCCCAACTACTGTACGGTCCCTTCCTATACTAGTAAGTCACGTAAAAAACATAAAAACAAATACAATACATTCTGTTACAATACGTTATCGTATTGCAAGCCTTTTTTAGAAATAATGCCCAATAATCCATGAGTATTTTAATTTATGATTCTTTTATTTTAGGGTACTTCGAATTCGTCGTGTGTCTTCTGTTGATCAGCAAACTCGCGGAGGAGATAGAATCTCAGACAAAAACGATGTTGACAGACTTTTTAATAAGTCAAGTTGTGGAGCTGGAGAAAATTTACAAACATGTGGATGATTGCATTGACTTGATGAATGAAGATCCGATGCGGGAGTCTGGGGTTATTCCTGGCTACCGTCGTACTTTCAACGTACACATCAATTACCTCAATACTGTCGTTTCAGCCCTTTGTCCAGACATGACCACATTGCCCGTCATTTACAGCAACAAAGTGCTCGAAATTTGACTGAATTAAGTTCTTCTGATCAAGTGTAAAGTAATGGATTTCGAAGTTGAGGACAATCCTCTGATGCGTTTTCTCTGGGCAGCTATAATAAATTTATTTTGGATCTGAGTTAAGGTTAGATTTTTCTTTGGACAACATGCGTATGCTATTATTTAGCTCCGCTTTGTTTTGTTTTGCCTTGTTTTGTTTTGTTGAATTGTTTTGATTTTTTTTATTATTCTTATAAAGCTGACATATCCTTTGTAATGTCGGTACACGGCTGGTACCTTGCAGTTGCACATTTTGAGTTTGGCAATAAATCTCGTTTGACTTCAACAGAAATTGGCCCATTTTTCGCGTTATATTTGTCGTGGAGATTAAATTGGTATCCTCTGTAAGTTATTCATTTTCAGACCTTGGTTGATATCAATCGATCAATTCCTTTCTCAGAATTTAGTCAGAGACAATTGAACGTGCCTTTTTACAAGAAACCTTTCTTATCGGACCGAAGTTGCGCTTAGGAGCGATAATGCGGATTATAATTATTCTCTATATCTGTCAAAATGGGCAATTTTGAGCATATGGAAAAACTGCGGAATTTTAATTTTAACTCTAACGCTGAACTTAGGTGTCTGTTAAGCATATTATTAAGGAGCAAGTTCGCCTTAACTCTGATGGGTCCGCTTTTGTGGTCCATTTTTCTCATATTTCAAAATTTTTGAAGGCTTATTTCCGGGCTAAGCACATACATTGCAGATTCATTTTTTGTTGCCGAAGAAACCTAGAAACTATAACAAACCACTTTGTTTCATCCCTTTTCCACTTTGTATTCCGATATTATCGTAATACAAAATTTTTAAATTCAATATTTTTTAAATTTCTCCGAACTTGTCTATTTTCATAGTTCTCAAAATTTTGAGTTTGTTTAAATTGAACTCAAAGTTTCCAAATTTTTTTCAAATTCTTTAAATTCTATCTAAATCGCACTCGCCATGGCGCCACCGCCAGATCCTAAGAAAATGCTCAAAAGGAGGAGGAAACGTAAGGATGGCCAAGCCCCCGCCCCTGAGGCCGGATCCGAAGCTGGGCCAAGCAGACCTCCATCACGATCACGTCCACCAAGTGCAAAAGGTATGGTCACCTTGTTTACAACATCTAACTGAAATGTTTGACCAAATTAAAAAAGCTATATATTCTAAGGGGGACGATCAAAACACAAGCTTCCCAAACCTCCTCATCACCCTCGGGCCGGTGTTAGACCTAAATCCCGCCCACCAACAGCTGTTGGTGCTCGCAAACCGAAAGTCAAACTACCCGCAGATTCAACGCAAGATCAAGCGTTACCCGGGCTCGAAGGAGTGGACGAAGTAGCAATCCCGAGTGAACCGTCTGAAGGTGAAGACGAAAAGGCACACCCTAAACAAAAAGTCACGACACCGCCATATGTCAAGAAAAAAGAGTCTTCGGAACAAATGATTTGCGTCGATGCTAAGAAGGAACAACTTTATGATCTGTCTAGGATTCCTGTCCCCGTCCGGTAAAAAAATAGAGTGACACTTTTTCAAAATCGTAGATGTAGAGAATGCCAGGATTTTGTAGCAGTAATCTTACGTATCGTAATAGACATTTCAATTTCGTACCAATAATTCGGTGCCTTGGCTTTTGCAGAAGGGGCTCTTCAAGGCTTGTAGATTTTGTAGCAGAAAGTTGCCGTAACACGAAATACTTTTCGTGGCATACTATACTTTTCGTAGGAGAAAGATCTTGCAGTTGCCGCAGGAACTTTTCGTACAGAGACTTTTCTTGGTTTTTTTATATCATAGTAAAAAGATTTCATGGCATGCAATTTCTTTTTGATAACTTCTCGAGGTTGTGTAGTTTCCTGGACGGCATATCGGAAGAGACTTTGCGTGACATGGTTATATTCAATTCCATTGGCCTGTAGAAAAGTTTTCCTTAGCAATGAAAACAACAGACTTTTCGTGAACATGGGAGATACTTTTGTTATAATGCTTTTCATAATTGGTGACACTAAGATTCTGAAATTAACACAAAATGTCTGATTTTAATTCGGCAGGCTGAATGCTACAAGGAAAACTGGTCTTGACTACATATACGACGGAATTCCGAAACCGGTTGGATATTTACCCGATAAACAAATGCCTGGCTGGTTTGATTACCCTTTGGATAAATTGCTTCCGACAGTTCCAGCTCCAAAGGAATATCTTTATTTCTCTCGTGGAGCAGTCGGACAGAAGGTATTACATAAATGATGATAAATGAAGAAACTTCGTGGCTAAAGCTCCACGGTCGGATCAGATATTCGATTTCATACGGGAGTATCGGATCTAAGACTGAACGATTATCTGATACCGTGAGATGTTCGGAACAATTTGAGCATGGGATAGCATTATCCAGATCATTCAATATGTTATATGTTATATAAATATACAACACAGTGTAGAATATCTGATAAAATATGGACAGTCATGATCTTTCGAAAGTATCTGATCTGACTGGAGCCAAATTCCTTACTGAGGTTATTTTCGTTTACTACTTGCGCTGAAGAAGCGTCGAAATAGAAAATGCTTCATTAGTATCCGGCGCTTTGATGGGCCGGCCAATATTCGCAAAATTGTAGACTAGATTAATTGGCTGTCCGGTCACAAAATTGGGTATCACAGAATTGAAACGTTAATTTTACTATTTGTTTGTAGCTTCATCGCCCAAACCTACATTATACCGTGTATGACCCGAACAACAAAGAATTGGTCGTTGCCAACCCCTACAGTCCACTCAATGATTACCACGCTAAGAAATATTACCAAAAACCCAAAATTCATGATCAACTGGTGAATAATGATTTAGTATCAAAAACTAATAAGGCCATTTGCTCGACCAAGGCATTCAACAAGTACCGACAATACTTGTTCAGACGGATTTTTACTGAGGACGTCAAAGACGTGATCCATGACAAGGTTTGATCTCTAAAACTAATAAGCATCGCATCATTTTCTGTTTTGAATAGTAATAGTTTTAAATGTATGTAAAATTGTTTTTCAACAGGATTCGCATCAAGTTGCTCTTCAAAAAATGGTTCTCGATGCAAGACAAGAAAAGGAAGCGACCGAGGGAAAATCGTTCATAACTAAACAAAGAATTCAAGCAGCTTTGAATTTGCGTAAAAAGAAAATGATGGATCGGTTGTTGCTGTAGGTCAAAATTTTATTTCAGAGTTAGCTGTTTTTAGCCGGAATTTTCTTTCCATTCTTCTCTCAAAATGGTCTTCCCGTGCGAATTAGCGATACAGAAGTGGCGATTAGAAAAGGCCTTGCGTAATACTTTGAGTGAGTGCACGTAAAGCATGCGAGGTATAATTTGTTAATGATACCTTGTCAGTTGTCACTCAAGTTCCACGTTGTTTAAACGCCCAGGTGCGCCTGGAACTCGTTGAAGCATTTCGAACAGACACTTCAATTTATTTAAGCAATTTGACCGTAAATAAGAAGAGATCTCTACCTCTTCTCGCGAATGCTGCTCAGAAGATGAAGCCCGTAAAAAGTTTCGGTCAATCTGACTGAACACTTTCTGTATGCTGTATATTTTTAAACAAAGAATTGTCTTTTTATTAATTATTTAGTGGAATAGAACAACAAAAGGCTACAACACAGCACTCTGAGAGAGTCATGAAAGAGAAGCAACACATTGCTGATGAACGTCGGACTGTTCGCATCGAACAAGAGAAGATTCGAATACACAAACTCCAAGAAATGGAACGTAGACTTGTAGAGGCTAGAGCCACACTGATTAAGGATATCTGTAAGGAATTATTAATTATCATTTATATTACGACAGTGTTATACTTTTCAGTATGATTGAAATGGTGAACAAGAACCTAATTCTGAAAAAATATTTTGCACAGCTGCCGGAGACAAAGCAAACTCGGATCGTCGTATGCATGACAAGGGTTTAATCAAGAGAGCGTTCAAACAATTCGTAAGTTTTAGTTTAATAGGGTTCCGAGTATCCGAGTTCCGACCATATCAACCCACCGAATCGGTTGCGTATTACCACATGAAAGAACGGAATCCGATGTCCGAATCAGTCCAGAACGGGTTTGATATGGCCAGGCATATCTATCGGATAGTTGAATAATGAGTTAGTTTGAATTAGAGAAAACGATGAATCAGCCTATCAGCCCTATCGAGACAGATATGTATCTAAGTTTAAAGTGAAACTGACCAGCATTAATCTTTGAAGACTATTAAAAAACCGTTTTATTTAATGTCCACAGCAATTGGAATGGATGGATGCGAAATGGGAATACCAAAAAATTATGTTGGCGAAACAAAAACTTGTCAATCATACAGTTGATTATAACATGATAACAAATGCTCAAATTCGTCAAGACAAGGTGGAAAGACTACGAGCCCATATGCGTGAGTATACAAAAAATATTTTAAAATGTCCGAATTGCAAAGTTTGTTACAACAATTGTTCTATTCACTTCGCATGTTACAGCACAAATCATTGAGCGCCGAAAGGCAGAGTACAAGCGTTTGTGGGATGTCGTCCGGAAATTTTTCAACCGTTGGCGTGATAATGTTCGGAAGCGTAAGGAACGTCGCCCAGATGCCATGCACAAAAGCAATTGGGAGATTCCAGAAGTCTTGGACAAAACTGTGGAGTATTTGCGGTTGGAGTCTGGCTACGGTACAAAATTAACTACATTTACGTACAGGGTAGTTCATAACCAGCGAATACCCTTAGCGTCGAGTTCGGTTGATCCAAATTATATAAACTACGCTATAATTGTTTGTACATACAATCCAGGATCTATAATTTGATTACTATCTCAAATGTTCTACGTGATGGCGGTGGATAATAATGTCCGGTGTATACTAAAGCGGAATGTTTGGTGTCCTATAGCCTACACTTGAAATAATCTGAGTGTAGTTTGTAGTAGATTTTCATGGCCCAGTGAAACATTGTCGAATATTTATTTCAGAAAAATTGGACGATTTCATCATGGGAATTGTGGCTCTGAAAAAGCGAATTAAGGCCGAGCTAGACGCTGAAGAAAAGGCTGAAGCCGCCGAAGCGGCTGCAGCAGCCGCTGCAGAAGCAGAGCTTCTAAATTCGACCACGAGCGTCGATGCAAAAGCAAACTCCAAAGGAAGTGTTCACCATGAAGAGGGAGGAGTTCAAGGCCAAGCTCATGCTCAGGCCCCACGGGCATCGACGGTGGCGGCCTTGGAACCAGCGCCAGCCTCAGCCCCACCTGCCAGTCCGATGCAAAAATAAAATAATTGCCCAAATCTTAGGACTCTGTATTTCTAAATGTCGGATTTGAGTAAACTTTTTTTTGAAGAAAATGTAACATTAATTTGACATCACATGACATGACATCCGCTGGCAACGGCAATAATACCAAATGTACTTATATTCTTTGCAAAAGAATCTCTACGTACTTTCAAATAGGTCTAGTGAAGTTCCCCCAGATTTCAAGTGATCTATTTTCAAGAATAATCGACTCTACTAACCCATCTTACATGGCCTACAGCCACAAGATACAGCTTACTACAATGAAACCGCAGGTCGATGGTCGATGCCAGGACGCTGCGTACCAAAAAATCCTTGAAAGTACGACTGTACTTTACCTGGAAACACACGTTTTCCAGGCGTTCTGCTTTTTCCAGCAAGAGAATAATTATACCTCGGGAATAATATCAATTTTTCCGAACAGCTGAGATAATATTTTAAGCTGAAGTCTATCTTTTGTGAAATAATCTTAATTTTTTATCCCAACCCATTGCTCTGAATATTTTGAGGTATTGTTGTTCGTCTGAGAGAACCGAGCTTCAAATTCCAGAGAAAATGAATTTCGAAACTTATTTGCTCAACAAACAAGATAACGTTGACATTTTTTGTTAAAAAATAATCTTTCAGTTTTAATTCCCTATTAATTGTTCGATACATTTTAAGGCGAACGCACAGGTTGATGGATGATAAAGAATGGAAACTAACAAGAAAATCAATTTTAAAAAACCCGTAACCAATTCTTTAAATAAGACCGACTCGTGATGAACCATTGACCCTTTTTGTCCTTGAACAATAACGAGCATCCAAGAAATGACAAAACCAATAAAACTTTAATTCACACTCCGCAGATTTCTCATTTATTCAATTAATAAATTCTCTTCAAATACTTAACTCAAATAAAATTCTGACGAATTCTTTACATCCTTAACATTATAAAGTAATTTACGACCTCTCAACAATAACTAGCTACACCAAACGCTGCACCATGTAAGACATAAAGTTGGGATCAAATCCTATAGTAATCACACATCACATCGAAATTCTAATTGTAATCATAAATCTAATTAAGTATGAAGTTTTCTAATTTTTGATAACGAACAACGAAACAGAATTGAGTAAACTACTAGTAAAGTAGTAAAGTGACTGATTTATTTATCACGTGAACGTACATACGAATAGATTCTTACCCTGATCATTCCTTTCATTTTTTATAATAAAATCACATGTCATCCCAGACCACATTGAAATTACCTAGTAAACCGAAAATCACCATTCAATTTTAACCGATAACCTGAAGTTAGCTTTAAATAACATCCACTTTATACTTTATATCTCCTAGTGCTAACCTCACATCTTTAGTAGTTTCGAGCTCTACAGATTTAATTCAGCAGTCAAAATGTATGTTGACTTTATTCACATGTTTGTCGTTATCTGATTAATGGAAAAATTTGGATCAAGTAGGAGAGTTTATAAATTTTGGAATTCGAATCTTCTGAATTATAATTCGAATTTCAATAATGCATGAATTTTTCGCAGAAAAACAAATATTTTTGGTAGGGTTTGTACGCTACAACTTATTTTTATTTTAAATAATTACAAACTCGTATCACTTATCCCACGTTTTTAAAAAATCAAATCATTACTGCTCGTTCTCGTTTCCGTAGCCTTAAGTAACCGATAGGACGGATACAAAAAAGGCTAAACGCAGCCCAGCCCATATCGTCCTGGCACAATTGAAGCCTCAACGAATCATACCCTTAAGAACTACATTTTATAATGTTACGTAGTACTACTTATTTAGAGGTTTAAACAAATACGGACGAAAATTAAAAAAACTTAGAAAATTCCAAGTCAATCGTCAAATTGACGAAGCCCAGAACTATAAATAGTAATTGTATCCAAGTCTCACACTTGGGTTTCTCAAAAAAAAAGTAATTTAATTGATAATCGCAGTTTCGTAATCTGATCAGATAAAAGCCTCATAAATGCGGTGCTGTTCGTTCGTAAATGCGTGTACTTTACTTCTATAACTAACCAACTCGTAAGAATAAATTTTTTACACTTTTTCGAATTATATAATTTTCGTCACCATTCTTTCTTAGTAGTGCTAGTGCAGTGCACAATTTTCTCCAGTTTGTTTTTAGATCAAATTGGCGCTCCTGCAAACAAATAGGTTAAGAATATGTGAGGACACTTAAACTACATGAGACAATTTTACAAGCTATAGCGTAAGTTAAATATTCACGTCTAACACGAGTCTAATTTTAATTTTTTTAAGAATGTAATTTTGTAAATCCTTTAACAAACTAGATGTGCCAAGTGGCCGAATGTGTTAAGTAATTGTGTTAGGTTCGTCTGCAAACTTGTTTACACTCCGCAACAATCCAATTATTAGCCTAATATACGAATCCTGAGTTGTACAAAAAAAATACTAACTCCGAATGAGTGCAGTGCATACGAACCGAATCAGTCAAGAAAGCAAATAAATTGTGTTATTACATCTTCCCCCATGCATTGTTAGTGAGACTCATGCAAATCATTCCTGTTGAATCCTAAATTGAAAAATTCAAATTACCGCAACATTCCTTTGAAATAATTTTCCAAAATCACACTAAAAAAACAAACGACTACACTTTGACATTCCGTTCTACGAAAGTTACAGCACCGCACATTTATGATGACTTTTAACAAGACATAATCTCCGCACATTTAAAAAAATAATAATTCGTAAGCATGAGCTACGGAGAGGAAACGAAAACCTTTGAGCGTACAAATAGAGCAGAAAATCATTATTTCAAAAAACTGGAAAACTCAATGAAATAAAATTCGAATTATCGGTTCTGTAACACGTACTTTATTTTATTGACTTGTAGAAAAAGTCGATTCCTTTAAAATTGGTACGGGTAGGAACCAAGCCCTCCCTATAAAACTCTCAAGGTTACTATTTTTAGGTTTCTAGACTTTTCTAAAGAATTAGTTGAGCTAAGTTAGATTGAGTCTAGTCCGCAAGCGTACCTATTATTATCTTACTATTAACTTTATATATTCTAACTTAAACTCAAAATCTATCTTACTAGCATTATCTCATGGCATCAACAACATGGCATGGCGCAACATGACATATGAAACAAACGAACAAACAAAAATTACTCAAGTTGGAATGAATTACGTATAACATTTACATAAAGCGCACAAATTACGCTAATGAATCTTGACCAAACAAGTCAAACAAAATTAATGCACTAGAATAAATTCCAATTCATGACGATGCGATGCAGACGCAGACGTCGCCTTCATACACTGTCATGTCATGGAATGAAAATGACGTCCGAGCATATCAAAGCAAAAAAAAATGAGAATAAAACTTAGACGTTAAACGTGGCTGTGAGGTGGAGGAATTGGGTGTCTAAGTAAGTAATTTCAACAAAACGAGGCAAAACGGGAGGTAGCCGGACTGCAAGAATTTCAGAAAAAAAAGCATACAAGACAATCAAAAATCCAATCAAAAATCAATATAGCTCAGATTACGTATAATTAGCCAAGAATTTGACTAACTCCAGAGATGATTTTTTGTTTTAGTCTTACAAGGTGTGGTAGTTGCGTTCGGTTCGTGCTTTGTAGAATCGCCATACGACGTAAGCGACTGATGAAACTCCAGCTGTAAACGCAATTCCACCTGTGGGGAAGGAACAAAAAATCATAATCTAAAATATAAATCGAAAAATAATGGTGAAGATGACAAGGAGATTAGAAAAACTTTCTATTACAAAGCTCGATCTTAGTTAATTTATTTTATCATGCTCACGATTTTCACTTTACACTGTTGTCAACTTTCCGGGATCGTTTTTTCAAATAACAGAGAGAGAGTATTTATAACAGAAAGTCAATATTTTCGAAGTTAAATCTGAAAATCAACTGTAAACACAATAGTAATTAATAACTGTTAACACCAACTCGTGTTAAAAATATAGGAAATAATAAAAATTCTGTTTGCTTTTCAAAACAAAAAATCTAAAAAAGAATAATTTCCGACCAATTTCATCTTTCACGGTTATTGATCGGGTAACCCGGAAACAGAACAGTGGACTACTTACGGTGAATATTTCTCCTGACAAAAATTATTTTATACCTGGGATTCCGGAAATTGAATTAATTAGGTCCCGGTTTGCAAATTTTTGACAACGTAAAACTCAAGTAAATCTTTAAAAAATACGTAAAGGGAAAGTGCTCTGCGCAGGTCGGATTTTGAAATGACTTGAACCTGAATTCGAACGAAATTCACTTAAACTGGGTCGAAACTGGGTCATAAAATTTTACCTCCTAACCCGGCCTAACGAGATAACACATTTCTTGGTTGAAATTCGACTGGGGAAGATCATACTCGTGTCGTCGCGTCTAAATGGAATGGAATCCAAGTTAATCGCGAAGAAGTTTTATTCACTCCGGATACACGAAATGACGGGGAAAGAATTGAAATTGAGCTGAAATTGGAATTGTCTTCGACATTGGATTTCGAAACTACGTTAGCCTGACTTACCAAAGAAGGATCCCCAGTTAATGCCACCGCCTGACGGAGCTGGGGTTGGTGCCGGTGGAATGGGTGTTGTCGTTGTGGTACCGTTAGGCGCTGCTGTTGTTGGCGCAAGTGTGGGTTTTGTCGTTGGCGTCGTCGGTGCTAATGTAGTCGTAGTGGTATTTGGTTTAGTCGTAGTTGGAACTGGTGTCGGTGTGGTGGTAGGGGTTGTAGTGTTTGGCGTGGTTGTGGTCGGAGCTGGTGTAGTAGTTGTAGTAGGAGGAGGGTCAAGTTTCTCATGACCTAAGAAATCATAATATTTGCAAAATTTGAATATTTCGAATTGGGAGACAGGCTTAATTTTAATATGTTTTAATTAGTAACCCTCGTCGTCGCAATATTTGCACACAGCAATCTTCAACAATCTCGAAAGTCTTATAATTATCATGAGTTGTTAATCAAATATTTTGTCACCAGTAATTAACCTATTTTCTGGTTAGACTAACCCCCAAAAAAAATGGCGCGTACGAAGCGCTATGACATGCTGTTCCCGGCCCGTTTCTGGTAGGCGGGTACTTCGAAATTCAAATTCGTTAATAAAACATTAATTAAACTCAAAACACCACATTGAAAAAATGGTTCAACCCGACTGACTTAAGCATTCGAATTCAAAAGTAACGAATTTTAACCACTATCACTGAAAATTAAATGGGAAGTTTGGGAAAAACCGATAAGTCAAAAATTAGTGCAACATTTACGGAAAAAATTCTCTTTTTTGTGACTAAGTGGATTCTTCGTGAATTAAATACTTTCACAGTTCAGTAAGTAATGACAATGTTCTTCACGACTGGCAAGCCATTTAAAACTAAATTCGGGATAACAAAATCTCTTGTGTCCTTGAACTTCGTTATCCATTGATTGATTGGCGAATTATAAATACGAGCATCCATCCAACATCACAATCGCAATAATTACGAACACTTACATTCTGTTTCATTGTGAGCTTCACCAGACACGAATTCGCCTGCTTTACTGTCAGCAACACAAGGGCTACCACCAGCCGTGATCGTTGATAGATCGTAAATACATTTCTTTCCAGATCCAGCAGCAGTCTCAGTGTTTACGCATTTGATGCATACAGCAGTTGCATTCAAGTCAGGAGTTAGGCTGCCGGCGTCAGAACAGGTGTCTTAAAAAAAGTAAGAAATTTGTAAAAATTAAAACCGCAATTAATTTTAACTTCATTATTGCCGTATTTATGTAAATACGAAGATAATTTAAAACTCGTTAGGTTCAGTTGATTTCGAAAATTATTATTTTACTATGCAGATTTCATAAGTTATGAATTATAGTTTACCTGCACTGATCTGTCCGACAGTCAAGTATACGGCGATGATAAGGACTAGCCAAGTTGGAAATAATCGAAGAGCCATCTTATAATGTTTCCGGAAAGTAGACGTTCAACGGTGTATGTCGGCACAATTATCTGCGTTAAAAATAATAATTCCACCGGTCAAACACCAATTTCAATTTAGAGTATATATTTTCAGTACTCTACAAAGTTTAGACAGATACTGGTCTAAGGATTCATTCAGCTTGGTGATGGCTTTGTGACACCCCGACGATGACGGACTCCTAGAGTTGACAATTATCGTAATTTCGACCACAACCGATTGACCACATTCTTGCTCGTGCATTCTGAGCTAATTATAATCAAAATTAACCACTACTACGGAAATGCTCACACCACAATCAATTAGGTACAATTTTCGAACTCAAGAACATAATCATCAGCTCCTTAAAGCAAGAACGAGGTGGCAAAGCCGGCACAAACAAACCCAACACTCAACATTTTCGAGTTGTCAGTTGCTAAATTGGAATGTCATGTCCATTAATAAATCTCCGGAGTCTTACCACCCTGGTGTGGCATCTGACTCTAAAGCCTGCTCTATGTTTCAAACATAATTTGCCAATATCAAATATTTAATTCATTCAAGGAAAACACCCAAGCCGATTCAAGGCAGAAAGGAGTCTGTCAACACGGCACGAGCAATCGATTTGGTATACAATTTTGTCTTGTTTGAGTTTGACAGTATGTCTGTCAAATACTAGTGGTAGTAAAGAGTCAATGCATCAGATAGACAACTCGAATAGATAAAAATGCAATCCAATCCGGAAATAACAAGTGCATTTTTGAGATTCAATTTTTGAGACATAAACCCTTTGCCTCAATTTCGATAACAGTTTACTGATTTTGCAAAATGTAGTTTGCATACTTTAATTTATATTTGAAGAAAGCCAAACGGATAATGGTAACTTAATCAATTTAAACACACACTCAGTTTGTAGGGTGAAACTACCGAGCTCGAGCTGTAAATTTCAATTAAATGTCGTGTTGTTCCTGTCCTAAAACATGACATGAATATTAACAGATTAAACAGATGGAAAAATGAACATAAGAACCATTTAAATTTTAACTTTATGTTTATACTTAGGAACGTATGGAATAGCCAGCCAGCCGGATAATTTTTACAATTTGAAGTTTCGCTAGGTCATTTTCGGCGCCCTTAAATCAGAGAAAATACGGAAGTACCTTGGCATCATGGATAGTTTAAATAAACCGGCCGAGTTGCTTTCGTATTTTTTCTGTTCTAGAGCTAACTCGTAGTTTATTCACCATCAGTCGACACTCGACAAGACGTAAGGTTCGTATCAAATATTTGTTTTCCTAACGTAAATATATTACCTCAAGTAATATTTTCAAAACTTTAAGGATTACAACAGTACTGACAAAGAGCTACTGTCAAATTAAGTAGAAATATATGTGCAACTATTTAAACGCCACTTCACACAATTCGCACTTAGCGACTTAGCCCTGGCTATATTGTACTGCTTACTGCATCTTTCCATATAACTCCGAACCTAGCGCTGCGTAATCAATGAGTACTTACTACTATTGATTATTCATAGAATCACGAATGAGCATTTCTCCTCAAAGATAAATTGCTTTGCGTGTTTCAACGATTTAACTTCATACTGGAAAGCCCATATCTTTATAAAAAAAAAAACTACTCCCAATACTATTTCAAAAGATATTTTCATAAAACTAGAGAATTCCCTTTTACCAAGAGTTCATTATCTGACAAGCACTCCTAATAAAACTACATTCCATTTGGGGAATGCTCCTCTAAATCACTAAATATGACATTTGAGTTTAAAAACAATGTAAAATAAATGCAACCAATATAGTTCTCCCCGGCAAAAATAAGTTTTACTAACATGTAACGAGTTTCGCTCTCTCTCTCTCATACTAGGATTAAAAAAATACCAAACAGAAAATATCAACTAAACTTCGACCGAATGTTTGTTCTTAAGTTACAATTCTGATTAGGAGTACACTGATTAGGAGGACACTGTAATAGAAGAGGATCGACGGAGTTAAAATTCACTGATGGTGGTCGTGGCGCCAGAACATATTCGTCGGTAACTAGATACCCATAGTTTTAGTTTTGTATTACTTTACGTTTAGTTTACGTTCAAGCAAAATGAAAGTAATTGCTGGGCTACGAAAACTAGTTTGAGACAAATTAAATATTATAGTTTTTTCACAGACCTCAGGTTTTTAGCTTCGTATTATTACAACTCGTACGAAAAACAAAAACAACTCTTATAATATATGACCGTTTTCTGTTCAGTTGGACAGGGAAATAAAATGAACAACTCTGTTCTTTGTACGTTCGTAATTTGTAATAAGCACACGAGTCTGACTCATACGGGGGTAGGTTACTGGAAATAAAAATAAGTATTTGTGGTTTGCATTGCGTTATCTTCTTAAAACATTTCGAGAAATATTTATGAAACTTGGAAATGAAAATCCGCCCAGTTGGGGACAATTCTCAGCTCAAACAAAAACTGCCGTTGATATAGATAAACGTACGCAAATACTAAGCACCTATGTCATCATACTTAAACCCAATTCCCCGGATTTACCGTAACATTTGACTTCATCTAAGTATTACAATTTTATCTACGCAAGAGCGGGACTAGAAAAATTAAGTTATCAAAATCCAATCCTGAATTCCATGGTTGTGATTTCGAGTTAACTGACACTGACAATTTATGGTAAAATCACCATTAACCAAATCCAAAAAGAAATGAATGTGAAAACTTTGATAAACTGTCTAAAACATATTCTGGAGATAAAACTTTCTCTTGATAAATTTATTGTTAATTATCATTCTCTTAATTTTTACGAATACCCAGACATACCAATACAAATAATACAAAACGCAAAAAACGTTAAATAATCGGAGTTTGATGCAAAAACTGGAGAGAGAAAGAACTGAAGATTTCAATCCGAACTATCAATAAAATATTATAGTCCAGTCGTATTGTTTAAAAAGTCAGTCCTTATAATTCCTACCACTCACTCCCAAGGATTTGGCATATCATAATAGTGTGCAGAATGCAGACGTTTTGTACTAAATAACCTTCCCTATCATGTGACACGAAAACGAAGCTTTACAGACAGAACGAGATTTGATATTAGCCTAATTATGTATTCACTCCATGAGCATTTGTTGTAGTGCATTACAGAATATCACAATTAAACAGATGTAAACAACCTTCAAATTGACTTGAGCTCACCTCTAGTATCACACTGCGTGGATTCCACTTCCTAAGTATGGAAAGATCGAGTTTAATCTGTAGTATAACGATTAACGATCTACGTAAAGAATACGTCAGCAACAAAACTCGGTCGTCGTCGTATTGTCTTCTTTCTGCAGTACAAAATGTAAATGTTAATATTTCTTGCTTGCTGTCCGTCCGTTAGTCCGAGAATTTATATTCGTATTCCAATGAATGAAAAAACAACAACGCACGAGGCACCAGAAGTTTTATATGATCCCGTCGTTTGTACGAGTAGTCTTAAACAAATGTGTTTCTGTAAATAAAAACAAAAGAATAACAAATAAGTAACTATCTCAGTTTATTCAACCCCAGGAATTTCAATGCAGGCTGAGTCAAATCTATCTAACCACAATATTAGAAGACCAGAGTTTAGTGGATATTGAACATCTCAATGTCAATGTTCTTGGCCAGCCGAATGGAAATCAATAATAATACCTACTATACAAATAAGAAACCTGAAATACCAAAACGCTACCAGAATATTGAAGGTGTAATTCCGAAAGGTGATGAATGAGATCGAAATAGAAAAGACCTAACTATCCACTATCTACTCTTTCTTCCCTTGTGTGTCAAAGTTATGTCGCACTCTAATGTGAATGTTGGATTAATTTGTTAATAGACATGGCAAAAAATTGTATAAAATAAATACGTAGCCTTGAAATCATAACCATCCCATAAAAACCATCTATCCAATCTGCTGACAACGTAACAATACACAATAGCAGATACGAAGCAAGCGATGTACGTACGAAGAGCTTGACAAATATTGAGCAAATTATGTACGATTTAATTAAATAATAACGATAGTATGTTAGGAATTAATTTATGAAAAGTATACCGAAACGAATTAAAAAATTATAACTAGAAAACAAAAATAACCCAATAAATCGAATCTAAATCTACGACTATCAAACTAAAACCAAACACAAACTGCCAACTACTAGCCAAATGAGATTGAAATTAGATTTGGACTTTTGGGACAAGAGAATATCAGATCGAACTTTACAATTCTAAAACCTGTAATGGATTGAGCTTACTTATAATTGTCATAATGTGTCATTCCGTTATTAAGTAAACTCGTAAAAGCGTCTACCTCCACAAAATTAAAATCAAACATACAATAATACTCAATAATACAATCAATCTATACAAAACGAGTCGCACCACGGACATTACGTACTGAATTGACAAAATATTGACCTATAATTGGTCATATCGACGATAAGGCCGCTATTTACAATATCGTATATCCTGTTATAATTGACAGGGCACTTGATTAATGCCCTGGCTGAAAATTGATAACGAAGAGACAAAGTATACCTTCAAATTACAGCTACAGCCATGCCATATGCCATGCACCAAACAAATCAGCTATCAGAGTCAAACTACCAACCGATCAGTGCAATGTGCAAATACTGTACAAAATGATGGACAAGGGCAAAACTTACTTATCGCAATATGGAGTGTAGACTAGACGTAGGTAAATGACTTCGCTAAATGTGAATTATGTATTACGTTAAGAACTAATTCATTTATACAAAAATTTACATTATATACTAAGTTGATGAAATCAACTATGCAATGCAACAATGCAACTATCAATAGATCTAGCATCTTCGTTACACTTGAGACTTGACCCACACACATTACCAATACCAATACCGACGGATCACAATACTGGCATCAATGGACGGACCGACCGATCGAACACAATATTGTACATCAATGGCATTAATAAATATTAATATTATGTTATGAATCTATACCTTGCTTTCCAACAGATACAACTAGCAAGCAAGCTTAAAAAAGAGCCCATCCATGCAAACAAGACCAGAATTTGCTGAAAATGGCCAAACGGACCAACCTAACAAAATATGGTGCTTATGGCTTAATTAACTTGAATTTTGTTATGAATTTGATAAAGCATTTTCATTACTAGCAAACCAAAAAAAAACGAACCATACCAAAGAAATCCTGAAAGACGAAGAGCAAATGGTAGGGAAGCCAAAGTTACGGACAAGGACGAATAAAGATTGGTTATAGCATATAGTGGTTTGGACTAGATTGGACTGAGTCAATGTGAATGATGTTATGAATTAACTGATAAAAAACAGTTAGTTGATATTAAATTGAGAATTGCGATGTGGCTTTGCCGTACTTACGTTTACGTTGCGTTGCGTTGGTTGGACGTGACGTGTTATTGCGGAAAAGTAGTGTTGAGTGGAGTGGACGAGTTGTCCTCACGAGATCCGAATGCGACTGAGCTCGTCTCAACTCAAAACTACGGAGAAAAAAATTAACTTCATTCCATGCGTGGAAACGACACAAGAAAAAAATGAATCGTCATCGAGTCGTCCTTCTCAATCACGGCGAATAGGGTCACTCAAATAATACTTCCAACTCCTACTCCACTGGGGTTTTACTACTACTAGGGGTACCTCCTATTCTTCAAAGTGGAATAAATTAAAATTATAATCAATTAAAATCTTCAGTTCAAATTCGAGCTTTAACAATATAAACAAATTCATATCACTCAATCAAATACCACTTCCAACTCAGCTCGGATTTTTCTCTTGAGAATTCTCATTCTCTTGAGAATTCTCAAAATGCTTTTCTGAAAAATATTTTTAAATTACCTAAACTCACACCAGGATGGTTCCTCAGACTCGAGTTATGTGTTACCAGTAACGAAGTATTC